>VANL01000144.1:0-59997 GCA_006352455.1 Brachionus sp. 'Tiscar'
TTCCACTCTTTTGGGATTTTTCCTGTCTCTAATGATTTTGCGTAAATTATCTTCAATGGCACTGACATCGTTTTTGCACATTTTTTCAGTATCAATGGATGTACTTATAAACTGTGCCATTATTAAAAAATTTTAGTTTCATTTAGACTTTAATAAAACATATCAACGAATTTATTTAATCAAAAAAATAAAGCAAAAAAATAAAATTTTAAAATTACTAAAATGACACTAAAAATTCAATATTTATTTTAAGATATTTGCGTAAAAATAACCCAACGACTTTAAAAAATTTTATAAAATTTATCATTGTAGTAACCAACTAGGACAAATTATATTTTTAATTGATAATAGAATAACGTTCTTACACGTTTTATTTTCGTGAGCGATATTCTATTAGTGTATTTTGAGAGTTGTTTTATCCAGAGTTGTATAAAAGTCCCTAAAAAAAAGTCTAAGTAAATTTTTTTTTCTAAAAAAAAATTTAAAAAAAAATAAGTCTTTGGCTCGGACTTTTAAAAAACAAAAAAAAAGTTTGACTTTTAAACAACTCTGGTTTTATCAATTATATTTTTAAGTATAATTTTTTAATACTAATTTATTTATTGTGAATAAAATATAAAATGAATCTTTTTTAATTAAATTTGAGAATTTTTATTAATTAAATTATTATTAATTTAAAACAAGCCTATTTTTAGGTATTTTGTAAATATTACAGAAATATGAAATAAAACTTTGTAAAATTTTAAAATAAAATCAAAATTACACTTTATTGTTCAAAACATATAAAAAACTTTAATTTAGAAAAAAAATACACATATAAAATCAACAAACAAAAATTGAATTTTCTTTTAAATATTATTTTATTTTGTAAATAATTTAATTCTATTTTTTAAAAAGTTGTATATCCTCAAATTCAGCCAAAATAGGTGTTTGAATTTCATTATTATGAGACAAATCGATGCTGTAATTTGGCTCCATACTATCCGCACTACTAGCATTATTATCCGATAAAAGTTCAATTAAAGGAACACTACTATACCCAAAATTCTTTTTTATTTTATTCATATTTTTAAATTCTTTTTTGTGCATGGCCAAATTATACAAATAAATTTGCTTTATTTTTAAACTATTCAATAAATATGACACTATTTTAAAGTCACTTTTTTGCAAACAAATCTCTCGGTCGGTCACATGGTCAACACATTTTTTCATTATTTCATAATCTACATCAAATTTGCTATTCAAATTGGCGTTTATTTTAACCGATAGAAGTTTTTTTAATTTTTCTCTACGATTTAAATTCAACAGACTGCCAGTTGAGCCCTGTGTTGACCTTCGCGGATCAAAGGACACTTGGCCTGAGCTAATCAATGATTCACATTCGCCACTTTCCTGCTCAAATAAAATTGAATATTCATAAATAAATGCTAAGTTTGAATAAAAATTGAACAAATTTTTAATTAAAAATAAATAGGTGAATGCATCACTGTTAAATTGAGCACATTTGGCTAATGTATTAATCAAATAGGAACCGGTGTACTTGGGACCAGAAAATGTCAACTCATCCAAGTCTAAAATGGACACATAATTGCGTATTGTGATGGGAATATAGCTGAGCAATAAATCCTCAATGTTTTCTTTGTCACAGTGTTTGTGTGAGTCGAGATTGCAAGTGTCATTTAGCATTAGGCTCAAGCCGAACAGTTTGCAGTTCTTTAGGTCAGCAAGCCGAATGGGTTTGCGCTCATGGAGACATTTTAGCTTGGCTTTGTCTGAGGACAAGTGGGCTTGAGGCGATGAGGTCAATTTTGGAGCACGGCTAGAATCGAGTGAATTGATGCAGTAGAAAGAATTGGGCACAAAATTACTCAGGCACTCTAGTAATGATTGAAGATAGGCTTGACTTGAACAATTGCGTGACACACACACCACTGGACGTCCTTTCAGTATCGAATAGAACAAATGTGGCAACGAAGTGGGATATTTTTGAAATAAATTTTTAAAATTTTCTTCAAAATTAAACTCTTGAAATTGAACTATTTTATCTGCTAGACTAGATTGATATCTTAGACTATTTAAAGCTTTATAGAATAGACCTACAGATGAGGAAGAGAGTGAGACTGCCAATGAGTTGCTTGATGGATAAATAGCCAACAAAGAATTGGCAAAGTCGTATTCATTAAGCTCTTTTTTGGACGACGAGTGCTCGTCCTCGTACAATATTTCCTGATTGTTAAAATCAGTGTCGTTCACTGACAAATACTCGTCGTCTAATGAACTGTCTTCATTAGACAAATCCAAATAGCTTTCCAAATTTGACCATGAATAATATTTTAAAGTTTGATCACTTTTTACATCTAAATAAACACTTGTTTGACTAGTGGGACTAAAAAATTGAGTACAAGCAGGCTTTGTGCATTTGGTCAAAGTTTCATTTGTTGTGAGCTTATCCATTTGTGTTTTGTTCAAATTTTGAGTGTCAATGTCAAGAGAAAAATCGGACAAAAAGCAGTCACCTGCTGTAATAGACCAGAACAGATTGCGTTTGAGGCTTTGTCTTGTAGATGAAATTTTTTTATACTTTAACAAATGAAACGAAGTCGAAAAGTATCTTTGGGTTAATTTAAGCTGATTGATTGCTTGTTTGACAGTTTGAGGACACAATTGATGCAGACGTTTCATGTTCTTTTGCTTTTCTTTTCTAGCATTTAATTCCATGTTTACAGCATAGCTATGACTGCCAATCAAAGCATGAAGACAAATTTTTGGTCTATACACTTTTTCTTGGTGATAATTGTCAATGTTAAGAGTTAAATTCTCCTCGTTTGACAAAGGATAAGTAAATGATCGAGATTTTTCACATTGGTTAAAGCTGCTAAATAAAGATTTTGTTTTGTGACAATTTTTTTTTACCATTTCTTCATTTGTAGTCTCAAGTACATCTTGAGTTTCTTTTAACAAAGTGCTTATGGACTTGAGAATAGTGCTTTTGCTAGTTTGATTAGAGCATGCCGAGTTCAATCTTAGAACAATGTTGTCGTCCAAATCAAAGTCATGTTGGATTTTTGAGCGCTCAAGCTGATCCGAATCGCACCATTTCTCTACAATGTCTCTAGTATGCTTCAGATCTGAACATTTTTCTTCCAATTCTTGTTTGAAACGAACCAAATTTCCTTTCCTAAACAATTCAGTTATTTGACCAAATTTTTCTTTTATATTTTCAAAGAATTCGACTGCTTTTTGGTCATTGGAAATGTAGGCCATGCAAAAAGGTCTGACAAAGCCGCGCGCCTCAATGTCATATAAAGTAAAATGCTGAATGCAAGAAGTAATTTGTGTGCTCTCGTCCCACAAGTTAACTATTGTAGTGTCCGTGGTGAATCTGAATTTTTTCTCATTTTCGTTGTTTTGACTGTGCGAGTGAAAGTCGACGCACATTAAGTGCAGAGCATAATCGTTTTTGTTGAAGTCGGCGCCACCGTCAGTCGGTATTGAAAGCAATGGTTTGGGTCCTTCGATCTCGGAGAATTCACTTATTAGAATAAAGTCGTCCGAATATTGACCTTTTATTGACGATTTTTTTGTCTTTTCACTGTTTATCGAGCTTATGTAAAGACTTGGCTCAAGATAATCTGGTATTTCGGACAAGTTTTGAATTTTGTGAAGCAATGACTCGGTTTCGGACTCCCGAACGGACTCGGTCAGGTCTGAAATTGAAGTGTTTATATTTGATTCGTTAGCTTGATAGGGCAAGTTTGCTGAGATTGTGTCTTTGCTGTGAATAGCTTTGGCAAACGTTGAATACTCAATTCCATACATTTAATTTTGTTTTTTTCAAATAAAATCTGTCACTTTTAAAGCAAATATTTAATTCTTTTTTTTATTTTAAATTTAGAAATAAATTAAATTACATTTAAAAATAAAATTAAAAATAATTCTATTTTTTTTTGGTATTTGCTTTAAATCACATGATTTTTTATTTAAAAAATTAAAATTTACTTTTGCGCTATTTATGTAATTTTGGAAAATTATCTTTGTGTTATTTTATTTTTTTTTATTTAATAATCATTTTTTATTCTAAAAAAATTATCTGATTGTATCTTTTTTTTTTTTTTAATTTAATTTAAAAAACACTTAATAAATTTTTTTAATCAGTAATATAAACATAAGAGTTATTTAGCTTGATTAAATTTTTACCCAAAATTTTATTTCAAAAATTTTAATTTTTTTTCTAATATTATATTGGATTTGTCCATGAGAGGAGCGACTCAAAATCGCAATTATTTAAACAAATCAATTAAAAAAGCAAAAAATTTTTGATCGCAAATTTAAATGAGCTTTACTAAAACAGCTTAATAAAAAAAATGATAAAAAAAATAATTGAGTATTAAAGATAAATTTTCATAAAATATATCATATTTATCCATAGAATACAATTTGACAATTTCTCTAATTCTTTTCTTTGAAATTTTCTCCCGTCATTAATTTGATTAATAGGTCTTCTGACTTCTTTTGTTTTGCTCTAAATTTATCAACTAAATGATAAATCGAAGGATGTATTTGCAGCGTATTACTAAGCATTATGCCAAGCCTCAACGAAATTATTAATTATTAGTACACGGGGTAAATACTCGTCGATTCTATTATATTTATTCCACAGATCTGTGTAAAAAAGCGGCCTAACAAATTTTTTATTTTGCTCTTTTCCAATCCAAGTCTCTTCAAAATACTTAAAAAACTCATTTATTTTATCAATATGTTTAATTCTTTTATCTTGACCAGAATAAATATTTTTGTACATTGGTAAGACATCATCAGTAAGTATAAATGCCATTCTGAATTTTTCTCCAAAATCAGCCACATTCAATACTTTCAGAAATCTTTAGTTAAACAAAGAAAGCAATAAACTTATTAATTTCTTTTTTAAATGTGCTATTTTTCTATCTTTTATGGCTTTTTTAATTTTATTTTATAATTGACAACATAGAAATTTATTCGTGAAAGTCAAACCACTTTTGAAATGAAAAATATATCGTTTTGTGTCGGATGACTAATTATGTAAATTTTCTGGAAAATTAGAAATATTTTTAAAACTAATTTTATTTCTTAATTTGTAATTTTTAATTTAAATAATATAAATGTCAAGGGTCCTACTAAAATACTGACCCCCATTTATTTTGCAAAGCAAAAATATTTTTAAAAGTTTTAATATATCATTTAGTTTTAATTTTTCTCTTTTTTTTGAAAATTAAACTAGTTTATCTCCAAAATTTTTATTTTTTGTGAAAATCGAATATTTTTATACTTTTAAAAACCTGACTCCCTACTGACCCCCATTCTTCTTGAAGAGAATTTATGGAGCTTTCCAAAAATGTGCCTAGTTTTTCTCCAGGATGTATAGTTTTTGAGATATTTTGATTATAATAAAAGACCTTAGTTATTCTGAATGTTAAGTTTTATTTTTGTTTGTCCAATATTATTTTTCAAATGAAACCAAGTAAATCATCTATCTTTTTTTAAATGTGTTTGTGTTTTTTATTCTTCGAGTTTCTACGTCTAATGCGTTCCAATTACCCGCTGTACGATTAGTAAAAAAGTTGTAGCGGGCTCCACAAGTTGATATGATACCATCATGGCCGTAGCTGCTGCTTTTTTTGATTGCTCACTGGATTTAAGATCGTTGGTAAAGATGAACTTCAACCAGCTTTTCAAGATCCTGCTGAAGATATTGCCAATCATTGTTTATATTTCAAGATCTCATGAGCTTTGTATCGTCGGCATTGAGTTTGCACATGGAACTGCATTCTTCAGGTAGATTATTGGTTAAGATGACAAACAGAAGAGGACCAAGAACTGGTTTATTTGGTTCTTGGTTTATTTGAAACGAAGCCGTGTTGTTTCCCCATAAGCCGCTTTTGATAAGCCAAATGCTTATGTATATAGTCCTTTACAAGAGATTCCATTACTTTACAGAGTATTAAGTGACACGGGACGATAATTTCCAACTTAAGTCCTGCTTCCTTTTTTAAATATGGGTGTTACGTTGGCCTCTCTCCATAGGTTGGCAAGACAGAGTCTTTAAGGGATTTCATGCATATTTGCGCAATTGGAACAGTCAGTGAATCGGCACACATTTTTTTCTAATATTAATTTTTATATCTGAAAAGACTCTGCAAATCTGCAAAATAGTATGTGTATTAGAAATTTTTCAAAATTTAATTGCAGAGCTTTTGTACAGAATACGTTTTGGATGAATAATGCTCTGATTTTGAATAATAATAATCAGCTGATACATTTTGCAAAACAAGTTTTAGACCTTTGGAAAAATAGTTATTACAATTTAAAATTTTTGTTCTTGTTTTTTTGTTCTTAAATTATCAATAACTCAATTCAATTTTTATAATTTTATGCATTTTAGTTTTAACAATGATATTAAGCTCTGTTTTTTTTTAATGTTGTAAAAAATTTATTTTTTAATAGAATTATGATTTTTAAATAATAAAAAAACTCCATCTTGGCCGATTTTTCCGAGCTTTGCTTTGACCTCTGCCATAAGGGATTTTGCAAAATTTAAATCGAATTCCTTCAACTTCAATTTAATACCCTTAATCAGCTATTGCTCAGTTGAGGCTTGCCAACTTCCCTCGTATACTTTTTCACTTAAACAACCACAAAAATTTTCGATTGACGGGTTAACACTAGAAAGCCCGGCTGATTTATTAAAAAAATTTCAAGAATAATAAATAAAATTTATTTTAAAAATTAAAAATTTTTACAATTTTATTTTTTAGTTTTTTTGATTAATTTCTTAAAACTTTATATCTTTGAGATAATATTCAAATTTTAAATTTTCAAAAAGGGCTCTAAAAAACCCCTCGGACTTTCTAGTGTTAATATCCTTAGTCCCAAAATTTACATTATCGTTCATCCATCTTCTGCTTTCTATAGGATAGTGAACAGATCCCAGGCCAAAAAATAAATCAAAATCTTGATGATACTCATGTATAAATGGGAGAAGGCGATTATTCAAGCAATTGTGGATTTAGATGCTTGAATTGATGGTGATCGATATAGTATATTTGAAAATTCTTTACTCTTACTTTACAACTGTTGTCTAGTGGACAGTAAATTTCCTAGCTAGACGCCTTTGACTTACTCCAGTTCGGTTATTGGTCAATCTCTTCAATTTTGTCTTACGGTTGATCGTATTATATATTGTGTTTCGAGCTATTCCTTGCTTGTTAAGTCCGCCAAAAGATCGAATTTTGTCATTTTTGAAATCATAATTTTGACTGCTTTTCGTAAAGCCTCTCCTTCAGACACAGAAAGTGCCATTTAAATTTTTTTTTGTTATTTAATAGCTAATGTTTAGTAGTTTATAAATATATCATCAGGTAAGTTTAACTTGACTTTTGTCCATTTACTTATGCATCACCCGTTAGCATTAACCTTGAAATTATATTTTTATTTGGTCTAAAAAGTTTAATTTCAAAAATAAATATAAATTAAATTTTTTTTTTTGTTTGATACTGAAAAAATTTTTTTGAAACATGGCACTTTTCAGGCAAATTGAAGTTAATGATCATGCTAAAAAATTTTCATTAAAAAAAGTTTTTTAGTTATTTAAGAATTTAAATTTTTTTTCTGAAACACATTTTTAGGCTTTGTGAATTTTGGAACAAAAAAACAAGAACAAAAATTTTAAATTGTAATAACTTTTTTTCCTTTGGTCTAAAACTGGTTCTGTAAAATGTATCATTTGATACTTAACATGTATTAACTAAAATTTAATCTGCAATTAAATTTTAATAATTTTTTAATGCATATACTATTTTGCAGATTTGCATAGCTTTTGCAGAGATCAAATATCGGTGATACATACTATGTATCACATGACACATTTTGTAGAAACAGCTTTATTCCAAAGAAAAAAAGTTATTACAATTTAAAATTTTTGTATTTGTTTTTTTGTTCCAAAATTCACAAAGCCCATTTTTAAAGTTAACATTCTTAGTATTTTATAATTGCACATTTGTGCAAAAAAAATTTTTAACGAATTTTGAGCATGAGAATAAAAATTTTGACCAGAAACTTCAATTTGCCACTTTTCAATGCTAGACTATTCAACATTAGATACATTTTGTAATTTTTAACACAAAAAATAAAACCATTTATATATAAAATTTATTTTTGGCAAAAAAAAAAAAAAAAACAAAAAAAAACACTGCGGATTCTAGTCTATTAAAAATCCGAGTTTTTCTTTTTATTTTGGAATAATTTATTAAATGTATGAGAAAAAAAATTTCTTAAAAAGCATAATTAAACATGAGAAGATAAAATGTAGAAAGGTTTAACGTAAAATTAAAAAAAAAAAAAAGAAACAATATAAATCTTTAAATATTGAAATAAATATTTATTTGCTAAAGACATTTGATAAATTTTGGTTAGATTGCAAACCATTTGAGCCTAAATTGAACGTTTCGAATTGATTAAGTAATTTTTTAGTCAAACAATTAATATCGTCTAAATTAAAAGAATTTTCAAGCTGATTAGCTAACAGATCGAGGTCCGTATTAGAGGTTTTTTTGCGTTTCAAGTATTCCTTTATCATATTCATTATCATGATAGCTTCGAATTTGAGCTTTGGCGAGGCCTTGTGGTTCTCGTCGTTCAAAAGCCATCTGAGTCTGGTGCCGGCCAAGTGAAGAACTGTCTTTCCGTTTGTGTCCAGTGAGTGAATATCGGCACCCGCTTCCAGCAATAAAGTCACCACTGGCACGTGACTTGATATGATCGCTAGATGAATGGGAAGATTGGACACACAATCGCGGATATTCGGATTGGCGCCGTACTCCAGCAACAATTTCACTATTTCCAAATGGCCTCGCGAGCAAGCGATGTGCAAACAAGTTCGTTGCTTATCGTCATAACAATTTACATCGAACATTGCCGAGTCGAGCATTTCAGTAACTAGACAAAACATAAATAATTTATTTAAATTTTTTTCTAAAAATTAAAAAAAAAAATTACCTGTATTTAAATCATTTGATATAACCGCTTGAAAAAGCTTTTTGTTATGATTATCTAACAATTTAAAATGAAAAAAAAAAACATGAAAATTTTTTTATTTTTTAAAATTAAAATTTTACAATCAGATAATTTTTTGTCATGTATTGTTTTTGCTTGTAAGCGTTTAAGCTTTGTGGAGTTGAACAAATTAAGATTATTGAGGGTGTTGGTTTTTTTGCTTGATTTTTTGAGCGGATTGAAGCCGAATTTTCCCCTATTCAATTTTGCACAAAGGCTATTTGAATTTAGAAGCTCATTGCAAATTAAATCGACTTTGGTTGACCTGGAAGCAAGCTCGTTGTTGTTTATTTCGAATGTGTACGAATCGTCACTGGTGCTTCTGCATTCGCGTCGGCACGTTAGCCGAAAGTGTGGACTAAGTACTCCCGATTCAATCAAACTTGACTCGATGCTGCTCTCTGGAAACGATTTTTTTAGCTGGTATAGCGGTACTATGGACTGACTAGATGTGGCTGGCATGCAAGACACACTCAATAAAGAATGACTTGACAATTTGGATTCATCTAACATCTTTATTTATTTATTTATTTTTTTAATTAATTAATAATCATTTTATTTAAATTTTATGGTTAAAGAAATGAATAAAGTTAAAAAAATATTTATTGTTTCTCTAATCTAGCAAAAATTTGAATTTTAATTTTTCCTGTAATTGTTGGGGTTCAGTTTTGCGTTTCTTCAAAAATAAAGAAAAAAGAATATTTTGCTGAAATTTTAATAATTTTGAGTCTATATGCCACTATACATCAAATACTTTGCATTCAATGACTACATGCTATCGACAATATTTTTGTCTTTTCATTATTTTAATAAATCTAAATATAATTTTGTTAAAAAAAAACAGCAAATAAAAAAAACATATGTTTTTAGAGCAAACACTCGCTAAGAAAATTTTTCTAACTTTTTTAAATTTTTATATTTTTAAAATCGATTCTTGAACCGTATATATTGTAAAAATACCCACATATATTTAATTTGAATTTTAACACACAGAGTCCCAAGGGGTTTTGGCCCTTTTTCTACTTCTTTTTTGTCTTCTATTCAATTAGTTTAATTGAATTTTTTATTTTAAATAATGTCATTTATACAGAGTTGTTTAAAAGTCGCAAGTCTCAAGTCAAGTCCAAGTCCGGACTTTTTTTTTTTTAATTTTTATTAATAAATATTTAATGTATAAATTTTTTATGTTTGAAAAAAAATTCTTCTCAATATTTATTTAGATTTTGTTTTTGACAGTAGTTTAAATAAATATCTAATTAAATATATACATATAATATTCTAAAAAAACAAAAACATGATAATTAAAAAAATTGAAAAAAAACATTTATCAAGCATTTTTTTAAAAATATTTTTAAAAAATTTTTACTTATTTATTTATATGATTATATTTGATTATTTTGAAACAAATTTTTTAAAAAAAAGTCCGGACTTGGACTTTTTTTTGAGACTTTTAAACAACTCTGCATTTATATTAGTGAAAAAATAAAATTAATATTAATTTTTCAATCTATCATTGCCTTACCTAAAAATATTTTAATTTTAAAAAAAATCATCAAACACTAACACTTCAGAATAAATAAAAAACGTGAATGATAATGTTTTTATACTAAAAAAATTAAGATTAGAAAAGAGCTAAAAATTTCGATAACTAGAAATATTTAAGAGCTGCAATAAAATCTAAATTTAAAAAATAAATTAAAAGCTTTATTTTTCTTATAAAAACGGTAATCTAGGACCTCAGAAACTAAAAACACAAAAATTAAAAATTTCACTCTTACACTTCTTACATACTGCAGCCTAGCCATAAGATGTTTGAAAATTACAATTTAAGATCAGTAGCATCCTGTTTTTTTTTTAAATAAGATTTTATTTAAAAATAGAATAATTTATTAAATAAATTTATTTTTTTTTTTAAAGAAAAGTGGCATTTGACGTTAAAATATTAAATTATTCAAAACCTAGAGATCTAGAAAATTATTCAATTTTTTATTATTTTTATTTCTTTATTTTATAGAATTTATTTTTATTATAAATTGTGTAAATTTTTAATTGAATCAAGCTATTGTTAAACAAAAAACTTGAAAAATATTTTGAAAAATTTTAACTCAATAATTATAAGAGGTTTTTTTTATGCAATATCTAAGAAAAAAAAGCTAAAAATTTCAAGTAATTTTTTAATCGTTAATTTAACAAAACATTTAAATGAAATTAATTATTAATTTATTGAGAACAAATTTTATATAAGCTTAATGTTTTGTGTTGTTTGATTTCACAATAAATAAGAATGAATATATGAAATAATCAATGAGTTCTATTTTTTTTCAATTCAACGCCCATCTGTACAGCTGAACAAAAAGTACAACATAAAATGGTAAAATAGTCGGCGCAAATTGAGCCCTTGAATTAATTGTTAATTAAAATAGAATTTTAATATTAGTATTACTTCTATGTTGTTTTTCATGCGAATTTTTGTTCGCAAAGGTACCAAACCGCCAAATACACAAGAACAACATGTTTCGTCAGCGTTATTAAATAGTCTTATTTGATAGCACAGTGGGCACAAAAATGCAAGACAGCATTCGCCAATATCACTAAAACAATTACATAATCCAATAGACCATTGTCTGCTTGATTCTTGAGATGCTCCATTAACTTGATCACGTCCCGGACTCACAGTTACCGGGTGACTATTTAAATAATTCAACACAAATAAATATAAAAAGTTATGTTAAGAAAAAAATTATTTTACTGTTGGTAATAAACTGGAGGTTGGGTTGTTTGAATTGGTAGATAATCTCCTTGTTGGTAAATATTCGAATTTGAAATTGCTGGAGCACTTGGCACTATTGTTGGATAGAGTTGATTACTTTGCATCATATAAAATTCCTCTTATCTTTAATATCAATCTATATTAAATTTAATTAAAAAAAATTTTTTTTTTGTTGGTGGATCTTTCGTTTATATCCATTTTTTGGGTATCGATTTTATTTTATCTTTTATTTTAATTTATTATTTAAGACTATTTTTTTTCTAAATAATTTATGATATTTTTTGTTTTTTAAAATTTTGAAAAAATTAAAAAAATCAATTAATTTTTTTTTAACTTAATTGCTTTTGTTAAAAAAGCCTCGATTTGAATATATTAACTAATTATCGGTAGAAACATTTTCTATTTTATTAGGCCTGACGTTTAAATTTTTAAAATTATTTAATTTTGAATTTTTCCAAACAAGAAAATCAGCATATTTGACTCATAAAATACAGTTATCTCTTAATTTATGCTTATTACTTCTAAAAAATTAAATGCAAAATTCATTTTTATATTGGACAGCTAGAACAGAAGATCATAAATAATTCAGATATTTGATATGATTAACATTAGAATTTTTTATTTAGTTAAAACAATTAAAATAAAATAATCATTATATTTAACCATTGAAAATTTATAATCTCTAAATAATTATTCATTTATAAAAATCATTTTCAAATTAATACAAAATTCAAAATTTTGTGAATAATAACTTTATTTTTAAAGAAAAAATAAAAATCTAAATTAATCAAAAAAAATTTATTTAGTAGTAATAGTAGTATTTGCTTTTGTTGCCCTGTCTTGCAACTTCTCTAACACATTCACATCCTTTTTCATACTTGGGTTTCAAATCTGCACTTCGGAGTCTAGATGGGGTCTCACCAAAGATGTATACAATCTTACCCACAGCCTTTCCTCTCTACTAGTAAACGTTCCCTTTAGTATTCCAAGTACCCTATAATCCCAGATCCCTCTCACACTCTGTTGTCGTTAATATAACATTTTAGTTGCTTTCACCGCATCTTTCCATATACTTATGCCTTGCATTTGGTCTACCAAAATGCATCACCTTTACACTTGTCAGCACACAATCACATAAGCCACACATCTATTCATATACAGACAGAATCAAGATCTTTCTGTAAGATCGCTCAATCATAAAAATTATTTACTATACCATATTTATGTACAGAACAAATAGAAGGGGTCCAAGTGGAACTCCACTCAATACTTCTGACCATTCAGAAACTCCATCACCAAATACAACTCTCTACGAGTTCTTTTACTCAAAAAGTCTTCTATCCACCTAACCATTTTCTGGCCTAAACCATAACCACGTAGTTTATGGGGAAGTCGTTGATGCGGTACAGTATCAAATGCCTTTGAAAAGTCCAACAGTATTTCATCAACACTGTTATCTTTTGCTAACTCTCTCAAGCGTTTCAAGAAGGTTCGTGACACATCCATGGGACGAATCCATGCTGACTTCCAATTAAAAGGTTATTATATTGAAGGCAAACCATTAATCGGTCCCTGAAAATGCCTTACAGAACTTTACAAGCAATTGACGTAAGTGATACCAGTCGATAATTCACATGCTCTAATTTACTCCTTTTTTTGAACATAAATTTAGACCAACTTGCTATTTCCAAATGTTTATTTAATATTTAATAGAAATTTAATACAAAAAACAAAAACAAAATATCATAACTGAAGGAAAAAAAATCCTCTTTAAATTGTAGCAACTGGTAATACTTCTGTATTAAAATTGAAGTAAAAATCCTTGATTCACAATCATGTTTTTTTGTACTAAAATTATGAATTTTGCAGATGTATTGCAGAGCTTTGCAGAAGCAATATATTGGTGGCACAGTATGTACCATGCGAAACAATTTACAGAACATGTTTTGCTCCTTCAGAACTTGAGCCTTGGCATTTTATTAATTTCTTTTTTGTTTTTGGTACTAAATTTCAAATTTTGAATTTGTATTTTTGAAAAGTTATTTTATTTTTTTATAAAAAAATTATTTAATTAAAATTTAATTTAAAAAAGTTAATTATATTCTTCAAAATGGTATAAAATATACGATTGTTAAATCATCAGCTGAAAAATTTAATTAAGTCAAGACCATAAAAAAGTCAATTAACAAATTTTGCACATATAATGAATAGTGGTTTTCTAAATACTTTAATTTAATAATTATGTAATTTTTGTTAAATCATCAATTTTTTTTTGGGACCGATAAAATTTATATCATGAGATAATTATGAATTTTGGAACGGGCTAAAAATTCAAAATAGTTGCTCTTCTAAAAGATCGAACTAAAAGGAGTACGGATATAGCTAAAATGGTAAGAGTTAGAGAAAAATCTGTGAGAAGCACACGAAAAAATTAGGAAGCTTATGGGACCTCAAAGCAATCAACAAGGTTTGGAAATCAGAGAAAGCTCACAAATAGTGAAAAGAATAGTGAGGAATAATGTTAACATAATTTTTTAAGTTTTTAAAGTCGGTAATTGATTTGTCTTTAAAAAATTAATTTAGTTTTTCTTCATTGCATAACTTGAACAATTTATTGTAATAATCAAATAAAAGTATTTTTTTTTCCTTATTTACTCAAGTCGATCCCTTGACTTGACTTTTTCTTCTCTCAATTTCAGTAAGCTCTTTCGTGATTTTGACCTCGATGTAACTTTACGTGTCTTTGAGGAGTTAATTTAAGTGATCTTATTTGATATAAGTATTTCTTTCATTCCAAGTACATGTCCAAGCCATATTCTTTTAATCTTTATGCATTTATTCATTTGCTTGGACTTTTTCCAACCGTTGAACTACTGATAATTTCGAAGCAAGTAATAAAAACTCTTACATGTGCCAGAAAACCATTATTGAGACATTGTGAATTTTGAAACAAAAAAGCAAATACAAAAATTTTTAATTGTACATATTAATATCATGTAATAAATAAATAAATTTTTAGATGTATAAATTTTTTTCCTTAGATCTAAAACTGGTTCTACAAAATGTATCATTTGATACATAGCATGTATTAACTAAAATTTAATCTGTGCAAAATCTCTGCAATTAAATCTAAATGATTTTTTAATGCATATACTATTTTGCAGATTTGCATAGTTTTTTTGCAGGGATTAAATATCGGTGATACATGCTATGTATCACATGATACATTTTGTAGAAACAGCTTTATTCCAAAGAAAAAAAGTTATTACAATTTAAAATTTTTGTATTTGTTTTTTTGTTTCAATATTCACAAAGCCCATTGTTGACTGCGTCAAATAGAATCTTAGAGAAGGCTTGTAAATGATCAATAAGTTAAAATGAATTTCAGGTACTATTTTACTTTTTTTAAATAATTAGAATATTTTCAAAAATTAGAGTAACATTCGGAAATTTTTTTATTTTTTTTATTTTTTAATATTTTAAAAGAGAAAAAAAATGAGCTTTTAAATAAAATCTGTTTTAAAAAAAAAAGAAAAAAAAATAGTAAAATAAATCCGTCAAAATAATTTAAGTCTATAAAATAAAAGGCAAGGGCAAAGTCAATTAGTTTTGTAACATGTATTTTTTAGATCATTTTCAATAATTAAAATTGAAAAGAAAAAAAATGGTTCATTAAAAAAACGGAATCGAATTGTTAGTTTTTTTCGTTTTATGAAATCAAACTGTTTGCAGGTAAGAAGTCATAAATTCAACTGGATCACTGATATCAAATTCTCGCATAAACCCTTAAAAATAAAAAATTGATTCAATTTAATTAGAAAAGAAAAACTTAAATAATATGATGTATGGTAAAATTTTTTTTTAAAAATTTTGAAAATGGTTTAAAAATTGGAAAAAAGTTTTTTGATTAGTAAATCATCAATCTTGATAAATTTGATCTTTTTTTTTTATTTAAAAATAAATATTTTTTTGTAAAAATTCTCGATTGAAAAAGAATTTAAATTAATTTAATAAAAAACAGACAAAAGAAGCATCTGACCCGGTTGAAAAAGACATTTATCGGTGCCTACACCAAAGCAAAATTGAAAAAATTTAGATTAAAAAAAAAAACTTTTTCTAAAAAGAACTGTTTCTAATCTAGTGGTAAATTTTTGAAAAATAAACATATTTTATTTAAATTATTCTAAAAAAATAAAAAATCTAATGTCTTGAATTTTTAATTCTGAAAATTTATTTGTTTTTGATGCCTAGATAATTAATTTTTTATTTAAATGATGATGATAATGAAAATAAAAAATCCAAAAAATAAAAAATTTACCTAGCACATCGAACATTTCAAGCCAATCTTCGCTGACCATCAATTCTTCTTCAAATTCTTGCAAAATTTTCTTGCAATATTCCATAATGTTTACATCATTGTGTCGAATGTAATTGGCCAACTGTTCAGTCCACGGTGACTTGTCTACTTTTGGAATTTTGTCAATCAAATGCTTATAGAAAAGGCTAACCAAGCCGATGAACAACAGACACGGCTTGTATTTCTTAAAATCTAAAATTTGTGTCGACGCCAATTTTGTCTTGTCGCCATTGGCACCATTTGCCAATCTGGCATGCACAGTTAGCAAAGTTCGCTTTAAAAATTTCAATTTATTTAATTTCCACTCTTCGGCTCTCATAATACACAAGCTCATTGACATGTAATAGAACACATTTTCGCACTCAAAGCTATTCTGAACCAACTTCTCATTTTGATCCAAAAAATGATGCAAATTTTGTTCCTCTTTGGTAACATACTTGGCCGTATTGACTGAATACAATATGGCGTGTATTATATACGGCACTAGATTTATGTTAGACTCGCGGCCACCGCCGCCAGTGTCCTCGCTAAACGACAAATTTTCAGCAAAACGATTGAGCAATATTTTCAAATCGTGCACATATAAAGTATAGTTTAAATCGCGTATACCAGTCGCGTCTAGCAAATAATTGTTGTGTCTGGCCAAGGCATTTGAGAACAACGTTTCGGTGACGTCCGGACCCCATATGGGTAGAATGCCATTGCATTTAGTATTGGCATTCTGTAATGCAGCGTTCTCCCATTCGTCTCGACATGTTCTTGACGAACGTATGGCATTTGTGTGACAATCTATATGCACCAAATTAAAATGTGTCACAGTCGAAAATCCGACTGTTTTTCTAGCTTTGCTTTCGTTCGGCTCAATGTCACACTTTTTGCTAAATGTATAAATGGCTAGCAATTTTTGCGGATTGTACTTGTAGCCGTCTCTGCATATACAACAAACATGACCTTTTTCTTCTTCGACTTGATGCAATTTTAAACTGTCCGGATTCATGAGCAATTGTCCTTTGTCGTTTGTTTTCATGCCCAATTGATTAAGCTGTTTGTTTCGTTTGGCCATGGCGAGCTTTTTCTTTTCGTTTTTGGTCTGTTTTTGTATTTGTTCAATGGTTGACGCACAATCGGCCGACGCACTTTGCCTAAGCACGGCCAACAAGTCTTCGGCAATTACGCCGACCAAATTTTCGGACGTAAACTGTTCTAATTTGTGCAGTATGGGCACGGACTGGTTGGCAATCGAGTCCGATATGCCCATATGTGACTTGCTCAGACCGGTTAGTATTCGGAGCGCATAGGGCAACGATTTTCGTTTAATAAAATCTTTCCACAAGTCGTTGTCCGAATTGAAATAGGTTGTTATATTGGGCGAATTGTGCAACAAATAATCAATTGACTTTTGCACAATGCCACTCGAGTTCATCATGTCTCTGAGACGAGTGCCGTTTTGACCGATTTCGATGCCGTTTACAATTACGCAAAAGCATTCCAAATGCAATATGTCCTCGTTAGACGAGCTTGTTTTGTCTATTTGATCAAAATTGGTTATATAAGTGCTAAAATATTCGATTAGACTTTTCATTTTGGTCTCGTCGCCAAAGCTCAAAAATGGTATTAGACCCATTAGTGCTTGCATTAAATTTGAATAGCCACGCACATAATTTGATTTAATATTGCTTAGCAAATATTCGAGTTGTTCTCTATCGCCGCACAAAGCCGAAAATTCGTTGTACACATCGAGCGGTTGTTTGCTCGCCTCGCTCAATATAACCTGCATAATTGATATCAATTTTTCGGTTAGCGACACGTCAACTTCCAATTTTAGCATCATGTTCAATGTTTGCAACATGGTGCTTATTGTTTTTAGCTGTGGTTTGATAAGAACCGTTCGATTTAGCTTTAATTTGAGAGCGTAGTCGAACAATTTGAGGAGAACGCGCAATAGCGGCTTGCCAATGGTGAAATTTTGTTGATTTATCGAATTTAGTCGTTCGAGCATGACAGGCAACGCTCCGTTATAGGCAAGCTCGTCGGCCATTCGATACACTTGTTCGTCGTCTTTGGCCGAGTCGGTTTTTTTCGGCTCCAGATTGTCAATTATGTCCTCGGTGGCGTCTCCGAGCAAGCCAGTCATACGATAGACTATTCGCATTGGCTCATGTTCGCTAATGCATTCGCTCAGCCACACTTTTTTGTACACATCGCGCACACTCAAATCAAGCGATATTATTTTATTATTCACCAACAGCTCCATGCCATTGTCGTCTTCGAGCAATGCGATCAGCTCCGAATCGGTGCATATCTTGTTCTTAATGTTTCTCATTAGAGGTCCTAGGCCAGGATCGTTCGAGCTGTACGGATTGCCGAGCATACGGCCCTGTAAATAGTCTTCCTGATTGGGGTCTTTTTCTAGTATGATCAAAAACTCCTTGTTATCGACCACGTCTTCCGGATAGATTATGTTCGACAATCGTTCGAATATGAACACCGGTGTTACCAAGTCGTCCAGGTCAAAGTTGTGCACAGTGTCTATGCATATGGACATGAAATGGCGCGTTTCTTGCTCGGTGCCGCTAGTCAATTGTTCAAGTGTAGTGAGCAGTTTTTCTTGCGCTTCGTCTATTTGTCTAGTACGCTGGTACAATAGTTTTTTAAGTGACAAATAGGCGTTTAGAACAGTGGCTATTAGACGCGACTTGTATTTAGTCTTAATGTTTGGCTCCTTTAGAAATAGAGACAACAATTCGCCAAGTGTTTTAATGCATAGACCACGGTTTAGATCAAAGCTTAAATTGAACGACACTTGACTAATTGAGTCGTTGGCCAATCGTTCAATGTCGCTTAAGTGTTTTATTTCTTTTAGTATAAGCAATTCCAATTTGGCCAATGATTTATGCTTGACAACTAGTCTGTACTTGGACTCGCGATCATTCGCTTGTAAAATAAATTTAAACGTGTTAAAATAGTCCAAATGATTGTCGTCATTTGTCCACAGTTTGTCCACATTTTGACCGATAAAATCAACAATTAAATATTTACGTTCGTCGTTCGAACTGGTCAAGTAAAATGAGTACAAATTTTGTATTAAACTTGATGTTAATTGTCTAATAGAGCGATTGCGCGAACAAAATAGACAAATTTGAAGCCAATTTAAATTGTTCGTGAACATGTTGGATTTTTTTTCCTTCCAATAGAAAAAGTATTTAAGTTTAAGTGAACTGTCTTGACCAAGCTTGTCCATATTTATAGCACTATTTGTGCATGTATTGAATAGTATGTACGGATCGAGCAATTTGGGCAAATCGATTTTTTTATTATTATTGCCCGACGTAGACGATTTGACCAAATGAGACAAAATTCTAAGACATGGCAAACTCAATTCGTCCATGTA
The DNA here is from genome assembly GCA_006352455.1 of Brachionus sp. 'Tiscar'. Taxonomy (NCBI): domain Eukaryota; kingdom Metazoa; phylum Rotifera; class Eurotatoria; order Ploima; family Brachionidae; genus Brachionus; species Brachionus sp. 'Tiscar'. The sequence continues at coordinate 19,606 of VANL01000144.1, forward strand.
CTTGGCATTTTGATTTATTAAACTTTGCATTAAAATATGCACAACAAGTCTTAGACGCATAAGCCAACACGAATCTTCTACTTTTTGCACCAAACTTGACAAAATAATTAGCTCATATTTTAGATTGGTCATGTTTAAAGTCGGCTCGTCGATCATTTGTTTCAATTTGAGCTTGACCATTTTGTCGAATTTGTTCGACGCGTCCACATTGTCTTTGAGAATCATGTAAATTATGTTTATAAGATCTCTGTCGACTAGTTTTTGAGAATTTGTTAGTTGATTACTTGCTGACACTATTGCTGCTGCTGCTGCTGTTGATGGAGCTGAAGCAGTTGTTGCTGTTGTTGGCGGTGGTGGAGGTGGTGTCGGAGTTGTTGAATGTGTCACTGATGATGCACTTACAACATTTAGATTACGTTTTAAATTAAAGTTTAACATTTGTTCCAATATTTGATATTTGGAAAATTCAATTTTTAACAAACAAATTAAATTGGAATTTGACGAGCATAGAATTACGCGAAATGCGTTAAAACAATGCTCTAGACAAGCAGAGGCGCATCCGTAGCATTTTTGATTTTTGTGCTGATTAGTCAAGTCAATTGAGCAAAGACTATGACTACGTAAATAAATCTCATTTAGTTTGTCTTTATGTGTAGAATCGTGTGCATTCGAACACTTTCTAGTCGGTAGTGCATCCGATTTGAATTGTTTGTCATATTCTCTAAGTTCTTTTCGATACAAATTTAATTTTAGAACAATTTTGGCCAATTCGTCAAATTTAGTCCTGCATTCGGAGTACTTTTGAGAAACAGTGACCGCATTCTTGGTCTTTACAACAGTCAATGGTGCCATGCGAACTCCTATGATGCCCGGTTGAGCACCCGATCCGCTTGTGGGGTTCACAACCGCTGAGGTCGGTGCCGGTGCCGGCGGCGGCGGTGGTGGCGGTGGTGGCGGTCCAACCGGCTGATTAGGGATAAATTTTTCCACTAGACTTTGCTCCTCTTGTTTTATTATCATTGCTTCGATTAGAGGTTTAATCTCGTGCGATATTTGAGAGTGAATTTTGTCGGCACGGTCCAACAAATTGTTCATATTTTGAACGGTGGTCTTTCGGTCGTCTTCGCTCTCGATTGGATCAATGGCGACTATTTGCCGTCCGACTAAATTAATGTCAAACTTGGCAAATTTGCAAAATCCACACGAATTGCACAAAAACGGATCTCGTTCGTCATAATTAATCGCACGACACTTGTGACACTGGAACACATTTTCGCCGCATGTATTGCACACGCCCGGATGAGCTGGCACCGATGCCGAACAACGCGGACACTGCAATATGGCCGATTCCGAAGTTTTCTCCGAGTCTCTGTCGTAAAAGTCCGCATATTCAAACATTAAATTCGAGCATATAATGGGCAATTGTAGTTCAATTTTAACTTCAGATTGACCAGGCTCTATTCTAATTTGTTTCGCTTTCGACCATAGTTTTAAATTCATTTTTAAATCGACTATTGAATGCGATGTTCGATTAGTAAAGTAAACGTTTATGCATTGTATCATTTTGGTTTTGCGTATATCGGCTATTTTGAATAGGATTTTTTGTACCGAATATGTCGATGCAAGCTTGTATATTTGTTGATTGGTCGTGAATCGAGTGTCGATTTTTATCGAGTTCAACTTGAACGTTTGAATTGGCTGATCGAGATTGTTGCATATGAAGCACGGATCGGACTCCATAAAAAATCCGTCCAATTCGGCAACATTGTCGTATATTAGACTATTGCAGTGATTTTGCAGTATGTCGTTCTGATTCAAATACAATTTAACCAGCTTGCTAACGTACTCGTGTTGATAGAGCTCATTGGACAGTTTGAGAACAAAAAAGCCCATCAGATCGCAGTATTGCGCTGCTTTCGAGCCGAACAGGCTCATTGCGTCCGACCACAAGCTCCACAGTATCTCGTACAGGCTCAATTGATTTTGACTGGTCGAATTTTTGAACAAATTGTAGACGAGTGTATGCATTGACCATCTAATTTGCGGCTGAAAGGCCTCTAGTAGAAAAGTTCTCACAAATTTGAGCATTATTTCTTTGCTTATTTGTTTGAAACATATGCCAACGAGTATTTGAGACTGCATTTCGTCCGAGTCGCTTTTGGAACCGTTTTTAACACCGAACAAACTTTGCAACATTTGCAAAATAGTCGGCGCCATAGCGGACGTCGAGGCCGGACATGTCGCACTAGAGTTGTTCAAACTGGACGAGTCTGTGCCCGAGCCGTTCGAGTCAATGCCCATTAGTAGACACATTTCGATTAAATAGGAAATAACCGACGGATTTTGTATGCAAAACTTTTGCCAATTTGAACTACGACTGCCGGCCACTTCGAGCATGAGCTTAAAATTTTCAATTACTCTAACCAAATTCAAATAGGTCAATTTGGACAGCTTGACTGGCTGTGCTTGTTCGAACGACTGTATGTCGTTCATGTTGTCTAGCGCTTCGCTCATCGAAAAGCCCATGTCAAGCATGCACATTGTTTTCGGATTGACACTAAGCGGACAAATCGATACCAATTGGCTCAAACAACTCGACAGTATGTGTTGATCTTTGAACTTTCTGTACTTGTCCTTAGAGCCGCACAATATTTGCAATAGTTTTTTTATCAATCGTTTAAGATAATTGCATTGGGTTAATTGCAAATATTCGCACAAATAGTAGCACCAATGCGAAAAGTTAAATTGAGAGTTTATTTGATTTTGCAAGTCGGACGGATTGGAGCCGAGACAAAGCTTTTTCATTTGATATGGCAGACGAATTAGTATTTCGCTAAATAGCTCAATGTAATTGTCGAATAGTTTTATGTGCGTATTGGTCTCGGGATTTGAGTTTTCGTTTTGTAGAGCCAAATTGGGCGGCGGTATGACAAACGAGTCTTTGTTCATCGGATCTATTTTGACAAAAAATGGCGATAGTTCTTCGTAGAACAAATTTTCTGTGCACACTTTGATCAAGCCTGGATCTTTGACGCTTTGACCGGCAGTTGACCAATGCATTTTGAGAACAAACTTGAGCAAATTGAGACATTTGTCGATTAAATTAAAGCGTATCAAATGGGACACTAGACTTTGTATTATAAAGTTGCATGTTTCAGTGCCCGAACGCTGATATTTCGATTTTGACAATAGAATGCTCAAAGTTCTCAATGCTATTAATTTTATTTCGCTAGACGGGCTTAATTGAATTAGAGACGAGTCCGATTCGTCAAATGGCAATAGGGTGTTTAGTATATTTGCTATTAGCATGTCGAGTAATTTTTTGTCTGCATCGTCTTTGGCACTCAAATCGGACAAAAGACTTATGATCACTTGATAGAAAGCGATCGACTTTAGACCGTCTAAATTTGGATTTAAACATTTTAATTTTGGAATTTGAGCTGTAAATTTTTGCAATATTAACTTGCGAATTTGTATCAATAGCTTAAAGTCGTCGTTCTCGTCTGTTTTAGTTTTTTTGGTGCCAGGCTTGAGCAAATTGATTAATACTCGACGAGCGGTAAAATTTATCTCCAATGAATCACTGGTCAACAATTTTAAATACGATTCAATAATGCTCTCTGTGATCTGTTCGTTTTGTGTTAGCATAAAAAAATGCTCTATTTCAATTAGTGACTCAACAACCAGAGTTAAATTACTAAAATTGTAGCGTCCTATTTGATCTATAGTTGACGATTCGTTCAAGCTTATCAATTGCCACATTTGTTTGTTTATTAGAGAAAAAAAGCAATTATTTTTTAATTTTATATCAGTCGAATTTAGACAAGATTTTAAGCATACTAAACATTTTTCAAATATTTCACAATCGATTAGATTTAAATTAGTCTCGTTTAGAGTGTGTGTGACCAAAGCCAAAATAGAGTCTATTTTAATTCGACTAAAAATAGCCGGTGTTTCCACGCTATTCAATAGGAGACTTTTGACTTTGTACAAAACAATAGGTGGCAGTATTTTGCAGAGAAGATTGAGAGCGCTGTTGCTCATTAGTTCGCGTTGAGACTCCTCGCCGCACAATTCATACAAATCAATTGTTTGACTTAGAACATAATCGAACGGCTTCGGCTCAATTAATGACAACAATTTCATGAATGATTTTTTTGGATCGGTTTGTTTTTTGCTCAAATTGGTTGTTTTTATGTCATCTTTTTTGTCTTTTTCAACAAATTTTTTTTGCAATTCGACACATTCGTTTTTGGTCCAGTTCAATTCGGTCTTTGACTTGCCATACGCGTGCACAGCATCGATAGACGTCAATCCGGACGGATCACAACTCGAGCCAATTACAACTACTAGTTTATTGTCAGCTACGAACGCTTCTTCTCTAGTCAAACAAACATCGAACCATCTGGCTCTATCCAATTTGACATACACTCGTCTGCCAAACACCTCAAAGTAACTGGGACACTTTTCTATTGAGTTAATGCCGCACATTATACGCACGCCCATAAGCAATGTGCGATTCGAATCGTTAATATTCGAAATTTCAATTTTAAAATTGTTCATTTTTTTAATTGATATATACTTGGACGAATTTGTGTCCGATAGACGAATTTTAATTTGACTTGAATTGTAAATTTCAATCAAATCTTGACCGCCAAATTCGACATCTTTTATTTGAACACATTTTTCAAAATAGTCTATCGGAAATAGCGATTTTTCTTTGGCTTTTAGCTTTAATTTAGTGCATTTTTTGCCAATTGATTTCGACAAACAACGCTTGTCCTTGATCTCTTTGGCTTCAGCTATTTCTTTGATAACATGCGGTGAAAGTTGATAGAGACAAGCCGACGACCATATGGATTTGAGTTGAATGACGGGCTGAGTGGGTCGTAGGTAAGGCGCTAGCCAATAATCACTTTTAACCGGATCGGCCACATAGATTTTCAACGATCCATCGTCGCATAGCACAATCATTGTTGTCTTTTCTTTGCTCATTGAAGGCAATCCGGTCAAGTCTTCTTCGTCGCTAGCTGTTGTTTCCTCTTCCAAATGTCGCACAGCGACCATGTCCTGAATTTTTGCTTTAGACACCAAACCACTATTATTTATCATTTTAATTTCTTGATACAAAATAGCATCTGGCTTAAACATGAACACTATTGGATTATTGCTAGTTTGAGTATTGGCCATTATTAAGCCTGGATGAGAAGCTATTTCGCTCCAATTGCACAACGGTTGTATTTTATTCAAGCTCAATGGAGTCACTTGACTAAGCACTAATTGCTGTTGTTTTTCTGCGTTTATTTTGGCCACAAAAGTCTTGCTATTTTGATGTGACCAAAATAGCAAGTCGAGTTTAAACGAATAGTATATTGACACACCGTTTGGATTTGATTCAGCTAGTTCAATTGTGTTTGTTACATAGTAGATGCCATTTTTAGCCGATGTAACATCGTTCAATTCTTCAAAGTACAAAAAGCCGTCTGATGTTATAATAAGCAAATATTTTTGTCCCAAGCTATTGTAATAAAAAGTAGCATCTTTAACTTTTCCCATTGGAAGAACAAAATAGTACATGGGACTTATTTTGTCTATGCTCAAATCATATATCTTAATAAATTCACTTGTAATCAATGCTAGTTGTGTTTTGCACGCCGGTAGCCACACTGATTTAATTATATAATTTGAGGTTTCTAGTGAAGGATGCAGCACAATTAAATTAGTCTTGTTTGGATCGTTTTGTTGTCCGTTCTCGTTCAAGTACATTATGTAGCAGTCTTTAAGACCAGTAAGACTGACATAATCTTCATTGTGCGGATTAGCACTAACTGTTATTAAAGTAAACGGAACTGGTATTGTGTTCAATTTTGTCAATGTCAATTTGTTGCGTTTATTAGAGTCTTGTTTTAACAATGCGTTTAATTGAAGTATGGTCAAATGACTGCTCTTTCCTTTTTCGTGTGTGACTATTAAATTTTGTCTTCGTCTACTAGTAACCAAACACATGCTTACACGTCTAATTGAACAATTTTGTATTAATTGTTTTATTAGTAGGCCATGATCGCCTGTGTACGTTAGACGAACATTTTCAAAAGCTCCCTCTTGTGAACCTAAAGTAACTTGAAACAGCTGTTCTTGTTCTATGGTTAAATTGAGAAGATTAGCGTGCAGTTTGTTCAATTCGTTTTTGGCCAAGCTTGTGTTCGATTTTAAAAATGAACTCTCGTATATTTGATTCGACTCGGGCACAAGTATACTAGTCAAAAATTCTCTAATCAATTTAGACAAATTTTTTTCTTTAACACTATCGAGCAATTGATTTTTTAATTTTTCAATTTTGAGCGCTTTTTGCATTCTGGCCTGACTGAGACACTTTTTAAGCAATTCGAGAGTCGAGTCCTTGGACAATGTTGGCGACGATGACGTGCTTAATTTGCCTCGTTTTGGCTTTTGTTTAGGATTTTTTTTCTCTATACGCTTTTGCAATGCTTTGCAACTTGCGTCCTCTTTGGCGCCACAATCACAAAAAAAACTGCCAAATTTGGCATAAGACACATCGTGGTCAGCATGACACACTTTGGCGCATACTGTGCACATGCCGATTCGATCGACCATTTTACACGTGTGACAATAGTACCAGTGTTGATTCATGAACTCTTTTTTGGTTATAGTGTATGTGCACAATTTTGAGTTCAAGTCGTCGTCGTTTTTTTTCACTTTTGGCACATTAGAACTTTGTCTAAAGTTGATTGAGCCAGTGCCGAACGAAGAAATTAAATTTTGATAGACGTTTCGATGACTGGGCTCCGTGCGAGTATTCGGATTGTCATAGTCGACAAAGTTATCAGTAAAATCGTCGCCATACTCATCGTCTTCGTCGTCGTCGTCGTCGTCATCTTCTTCTTCGTCGGGATCCTCGTCGACCTCGTCTTCGTCCTCGTCTATCACGTCTTCCAAACGATGATTGTCGTTTCGTAGCACATCGCCAGACTCATCGAATATTTGATAAGTAACACCATACGCGCCAAACAGCTCGTTTATGTCCAAGTTGGCGTTCGATACCGGCTCGGCCGGCACTGGCACTGGCAGACTTGGCTCCGATTGTTGAAATTGTTCGTCCGTTTCTTCGTCGTCCTCGTCCTCAAATTCGTTTTCTTCATCGTCCTCATCGTCTTCGCTATTCTCTCTGTTCAATTCAAAATTGTCGTCCAAATCCTGGTCATTACACGTGTCATCTATTGTTGGATTATTCTCGTAAATTTCTGTTTCCAACAAATCACAGTCGTTCGCCTGGGTCAAATCGTCCTGTTCGTCACAAACAAATTCTGATTTTTTCTCAATTGTTTCAAATAGTTTTAGTATTTGTTTTTCAAAGTCGATCAACAACGAGTCTTGATAGTACTTGGCCAGTTCAGAAGTGTCCACACAACTTCTCGGCTTGATGTAATTTAAAATTGAAATCAAATAGGAGAGAATGTAGCAAACGGACTTTTGGTTGGCTTTCGACTCAATCAGACTTGAACTCGTGTAGAACTCGATCCAAATTATGCAAGCTTTGAACAGATACAAGTAGCCGAGGCCTGTGCCCGACGAGCTAAGTGTGTCCATTAGACACACTAGATCGGGAAATGTTTGACTGGCATTTTCGGCTATCAGGTTATTCGATAGCTGTATTATTGTGTTCAGTATGGTCAAGCAGACTGATTCGTTTATTCGTTGCGAGTCTGATATCAAATAGATTACAAATTGTTGTATTTGAAATTTTTCGTTTAGACTAAATTCTTGATTGCATACAAGTTTTAGAAACCATTTTTGAAGCGAGTCTTGATCAAGTGTTGATATTTGGTTTAATTGAGACAATATGTGAGACAATTGTTCGGACGGTGCGCTCATGTTTGTCCTAAGCAGTTTGTTCAAAATAGACACCAATTGAATTAAGTACATTTTGCTCGCTTTTTGACTTGATAAAGTTGTCAAAAGTTGAAACAATTTGTCATCTGATTGGTAAAAGTCTAGAAAATTTTGAAAGCACAGTGTTTGATCCAACGAATTTTCTACTTGTTTAAGCAAATTGAGAACAATTTTGTCATCAAGCTTTGATGTTGTATCGTCTAGATAATATTCAATTAGAAAACTGTGCACCAAATAGTTTTGATTGAAGTTGATTTTTTTTGATTTTTTTTTCAAGTAATGGGCCAAATAAGGTGCCAATAGACTCATGTTAGAATAAATATTCGACAAAGCTTTGTCTAAAAAATTAGTCTCGTTGAAATCAAGCCACAACGATAGCAGTTTGTCAATGCATCTAATCACTCTTACCTCTGGACAGTACCAGTTCATATTTTTAAGATTAAAATTTTTCATTAACTCAAATTTTTTGCTAACACTTTCATTAAATCCTTTAATGCTCGCACTCAACGATTTCAATTGATCTTCTTGTTCTAAATTAATGAAATAATCTTGATCTTGATCCGAATACTTGGCCAAACTAATCAGCCAGCCGAGTAATTTAGGCTCTAAATTGATGTCTTTTCGCTCAAAATAGTTCAAAAATAAATCATTTATGTAGAAATCATTCAATTTTGAAATCAAATCCAAAAATGTAGGCTCCATAGAACTCAATTCAAGATTAGATTTATGCTCAGCCAATAAATCAATATTAAGCATGAGTAGGTCTAAGTCTAAATAGTTTGATTTAGTGTTCCAAAAATCGGTAAATAATTTTTCCATGTTTATGTTCGACTGATCGTCTTGTATGGCCGAAATTCGTCTCAATTTTTGGTATAAGTCAACTTGATTAGAGTTAACTTCATCTATAGGTTTGAGTCCATTTAAAGGATGTGTTAAATCGTCAATTAAATGTGATAGATAGCTGATGGAAACGTATTCGACTAAGTCAGAATCAGTGTAGCGCAACTTGCTTCCGTATTCTCTTAGATTGATTAAACTTTGATAAAATTGCGTATAGTCTGATTGATCATAGAACTCTTTTGGTGTTTGTAGTTTTTGACTATTTTTAAGAGAGTAAAAAGACAAGTCTGAATGTGTCGGCTCGATAAAATTCAAGAAACGTTCGTGTTCGCTTTCGTAATCGGTCGAAATTTCGTTTCGAAAAAAGAGAAAAGTAGACTCGACAAATCTGAGCAGCAAGCTGGACGTTTGCTCAAAATGATTGAGAATATAGTCGATTAGAAAAATGACTCTACTCACTAGTAGAGGCAGTTTGATTCTTTTATCAACAACTGATCGGTCTATGTCTTGAACTATTTTACTCAATTCAAGTAGAATTTTAAGTTTGTTCTCTTTGGACAAATTGTGAAATATTAACAGTAAAAAACAGCTACATGACATGCTAATTTCTTGGCTTTTGTTTGATTTAATATTTTCGGTAATATTTGACAAAAAATTCATCCAAATATTTATTGCTTGCGATTGTACTAAATCAGTTGTTTCTCTAAATTTGATCATAAATATCAACGATAATAGCGCTAAATATCTTTGGCTTAAAGGATGTATAAGCGTGGCACCTGAGAATAGATCCTTAAGACCAAGATGTTCGATTATTAGAGTCTAAAAAAAATTTTGTTTTAATTTTTCTTTATTATTATTATTTATTCATAAGGTTACGCCAGATTCGGCGATGCTAAAAATAAAATAAAATAGAATACAAAGGAAGGAAGTTTTGTACTGTTTGTTTTCCTATTTTTTTATGTTTAAGAAATAAAAATATTAAAATAAATTTTTTTTTATGTAATTAAATTTTCAAAAATTAAGAATCAACTTACGGATGTCAAAATTCCTTTACTTGATGGTATCGTAAAATTCCTAGGAAAAAAAACCCAAATTTGCAAGTATTGATTTTGAATTTGTTCAAAAAAATTAAAAATTTTATTCTAGTATTTTTTTTTCTTTTTTTTCTTTAACTCAACTATAAACAAGTTATCAATTAGACTAACAAAAAATTAATTTACTACACTGTAATCATTTAGAGAGCCAGCTCAAAGTAAAATAATAGAATACGAGCTAATGAGCAAGTTTTTATAAATTTTTAATAATAAGCCAATACTAAAAAAATTTAAAAATTAAATTTGAAACCAGCTTCAATCATAGAAATGTTAGAGAGTCAGAGTATTCGACAGTTAAACAACTTTTTATCAAATTTTCGTCGAAATAAACATGGAGTCAAGTGTATTACAATGAACGAGCTAATAGAATTTGTTCAGCCGAGAACAGAAATGCCTAGTAATTTAGATCAAGCGTTTGTTTCTGCATATGAATACGACGCCCATAAAATCTAACTTAGGCATTAGAAGTCGCGACGGGTCCGATTTAGATTCAAGTATTAATGACGAAGCTCCAACACAAAAAAAAACCCAGACATGAAGCAAAAAAGCGTGGCCATTGGGTTCCAAAAAAAAAACTCAATAAAATATTTTAGTAATTAAATAATTTTTTTTGTACTTGAAAAAATAAAAGCATACTAATTCTATTATTTTTGTTTTATTTTTCATAATATAGATTAAATAAAATAAAATTGTTCCTAAGTTCAGTATTTTTGTTTTTTTAATAAATATATTTGACTCGTTATATAATTATATGCCTTAATTAATCTCATCTTGTTAATGATAGAATCCTTGAGTATCTCAGATGCTTTTTGAAAAATATCAATACTTGTATATAAATTTTGTTATTTTTAGTTAATTAAAGACTTTTGTCTATCATTTTGATGGTTTTAAAATAAGATACCAAAAGTATCTACTGTATTACTACCTTTACCTCATTACTTATTAATTTCGACATCCATAGTTTTCACTTTTGATAAAAAAAATTGCAATGCTAATATTTAAATTTGATTCTAAATTTTATTTTTGGACAAATATATAAGTTTATCTAAATATTAATCAAAAATTGAAAAAATCTTTTTTTGTGTTAGTCTAAAATTCATTCTTAAAAATGTATTAACTGATGCATAGTTTGTATCACTAAGATTTAAATTGCCAAGATATCCCAGACTAAACTTTTGTGATACAAACTATGCATCAGTTAATACATTTTTAAGAATGTTGATCATTTTTGCAGAATGAATTTTTGCAAATAAACAATATTTTTAAAAATTTTATTTGTAATGTAAAAACTTACTTGTTTTTCCGAATTTATTAAATTTTTGATTAATAAAAATTTAACAAAATTGTACAAAGCTATAGCAGCATTCTCGGACACAGATTTACTAGATTCTACATCTGCTAGCATTGTACATATTTCCTGAACGTAATAATTACTAATAGATATACTAGAAGTATTGTTTAGTATCAAGTCTTGCATATAATCAATCAACTGGCTTATTAATTCGTCAAACTTTTATAGAAAAAAAGAAATTAAAAAAAAAAATTTTTTTCATTTTGATTATTACATTCATTTCAGTGTTATTTTCAGTATCTAGATCAAAAGTAGTATCTAAAATCTGAGTTGAATTTGACATATTTACTTCGGTCTCTTTTTCTTTTGGATTTTCTGCATCACTTGAATTGATCTGCTCGTAAAACCACGAGCCTATTAGCAAACAGCTGTCATCATCGTCTAAATTGTTGGCCTGTGTGTTTGTTATGTTGGTATATGTAGTGACTGTGGTTGCGACTGTATCTTCGTCTTCCTCGTAATTTTCCTCGTCCGTATCGTCTATATTTTTAATTTGATTTAAATTCAACACATTCGATTGCTTTTGAACATTGTTGCGATTTTTTCTCTTATTCTGATTTACAATTAGGTTCTGGTTGAAAGCATTTTTCAGCATTGTAAATAAATGCTCAAATGAAACTGAATTTTTCACAAATACTAAATGTTTGAATAATATGTAATGATTGAGAGAATTGTTAAGCTGTACGTTGGATATTAATTTTGGAATTTTGATCGATTCATTCGATTCCATTTCGTTTAGCTGAACTGATTGTTTATAATTGAGGATTTGATTGTTTTGGCATTCGATTATTTTTTCCAAATAAAAACAGCTAATCGTTGTGTTTTTAGGCGATGTTTCAAGACTCTGATACTTGCTCAATATGTCACCCTTAAATTTTGAAATTTTAATCCTACTTTTTCTAGTTTTAGATAAATTAATTTACACTTAATTGAATCAAATTGAGAAGATCATCCAGACAAGTTTCATCTGGTCTAGAACACTGTTTGGACATTGAGTCAGATAGAACAAACTCGGCTAGACATGTTTGAAACATTGCTATTTGAACTGACTGCACAAATTCATACAATTTTTCATCATCAAACTTGACATAATCAGTGTTCAATTTTAAACAAACATTTAGCATGTCTATGTATTTATTTAGATTGCTAATGTCATTTAGTAAATTAGCTAAACTATTAAAAATAATACAGAAAAAATAATTTTTTTTATTTAAAATTTTTGTTTTAATTTACTTTGCTTTTGCCTGTAAAGCTTCTTGCTGATTCATGGACTTGAAATTTTCAGAATTAAACTGTTTCAAATGATTTTTGCGGTACACATTTAGATAAATTAAGTTATGTTCAAATTCAGTTAGCATTAAATTAAATCCATTGTTGTGATAAATGTGCTTTAGAACCATTTTTGATAAAACATCTCTTGGATTGTCTGATTTTGAATCAAGTTTAACACCGAATTTTAGAAAATTGCTTAGCAATGAGTTTATAGTGGGTTGTGCTGTCAACTCGGTTGATATTTCTGGTATTGGAATATTTTTGAGAGAATTAGTAGCCATCTGTACATCATTATTGCAAATGAATGACTCGCATGTCAAAAGCGAGCTAAGCAAATTCAAGAATTGAGTCAAAGAAAGTGCTTGATCGTCTTGATCGAGTTCTGTACTACGACTCAAAATCAAATTTCTGATTATCAGCTCCAAAGATTGATCAATATGAGCGCATTCATCTACTGTTAGGTTGTTTGTTTTGGCATTCTCGATCAATTTAGTAGCTACAATCAATGCGATATTTGAACAAAATTGAATATTTAATTTAAAAACATCAAATTGAATTGAAGCTATTCTATTGACTAAGCAAATTAGATCGCGTTTGCACAAAACTTGCTCTTGAGTTATAATGTTTATTGTGTCCGACCAGTATGTATCTGATTTTAAATCAGACATTTCACTCAAAATTATATTTCTAAATTAAATAATTAAAAACAAAAGAAAAATTATATAATTTGAATATTTTCAAAGATTAATCAACATTTAAGAAATTATGATTTAGCAAGTGAAGAATTTTGCTTGTTGTTAATGTAGATGATGAATTTCAAAATGAGAGCATACATTTTGCATGTACACTTAATGATATGGCATGAATATTCAAAAAATATGATATTTAAATATGTGGAGTAAAGGGGGGAGTCAATAGTCAATCAAATCGGTTCCATTTAGAATAGAGTGTATGCACAGGATTTGATAGAAATATTTGAAATCTCGGGATAATTTCAAATCATATGTATATTTGAATAATAATTGCAATTTATTTGCGTTCAAATGTTAATCATTCAATTTGAAAGTATTTAAGCGCGTATCGTCAAAATTATTTTCTTCAAATCTTTATAATCCATTTTTAATCCAAATTTTTGATGTTTTTTTTTCTAAATAGGTTGATTTGATTACTAATAGAAATTGGATAAAAAATTTGCCCTTTTTTGATAATTCGATCGCTTGATTTTATTTATGACAATATGCAATTTTTTGAATACAAAAAAAAAATATTAATTTTATATTGACCAAACATTTATTTTAAGAATTTTAAATTTTAATTAACTTAATTTTTATCCAGCGGAAGATGAATTATAAGCCAACAAGAATTTATTCACCATCAAAAGTCAGGGAATCAAACAGACAAAGGAAGAAGACCAAAATCCTACCCTGTCCAAATTTTCAAGTACATTCTTCAAGAGCATAAGTTACTCGGCTGTTTTTTACACTTCAGAGTTTTTAATATTTAGATTTATTCATTTAAATCATTAAAATAGACCTTCCAAATTTAAAAAAAAATTCCTTGCTCCTGATTTTGGTAAAGCTTGCCGAAGTTTTTCAATAAAAATAAACTTATGGAAAACATGATAAATAACGTTAAAATATGAAAAATTTTTTTTAAATAAAACCGATCTGAAATTTTTTTCATAAAAATATAATTTTCTAACTAAAGTTCCAGAAATTCAAAACTAAAGTGCTATCTGAATTTCTAATTTTTGACTTTAAATTCGTAAACTACGTCCTTTGAAACCCTTAATTTCATTTTTTTTTGGGGGGCTTAAAAAAAAAAATTATATCTGAATGTCTAAAAAGAACTAACCCTTTACAAAGTTATAGATCTTTCAGACTCAATTACTCAAAGATAAAATTAAATTATTTTTTAAAATTATATATATTCTGAAAGAACATAAAATTTTCTACGGCCAAGGTGTATATTTATGTTTGAAAAAAAGGGTGTTCCAATTTTTATTATAGAAAAAAAGCCAAAAAGAACAATTTTACTCAGTTTAATCGTATGTACTTCCAGGAATTACTTAATAAACCACTTTTTTTTTATTTTTCAACAAAATTAGACAAAATTCTGAACAAATCTATGGTTTTACTTTCTTGAAATTATTTTTTATTTTATTAAAATAAAGTATCAAAATCATGTGAATTGATTTAAATTTTGAATTTTTTAATTATATTGAAAATTTTTTAAATATTTTTTCTGTTTCTGTAACTTTCGGTCATTAGATAAAAAATTACGAAAAAAACACCTAAATTATTGCTATGTTTTACCGTAAAAACTTGTTAACTGGCCGAGGTTATAGTGTTGTATTTGCCATAGCCTTCAATCTTAAATTATGATATGATCTAATGGATAAAAAAAATGAAATTTAAATTAATTTAGTTGATCCCTGAAAAAAAAATTTGCTCTTAATTAATAACTCTAGCGTATTATAAAGAAAAAATACACAATTTATGGTAAATACGGGCAGACTGAAAATAATTTTAAATTTTTAGATTTTATGTCCAAAATCTCAAAAAAATGAAAAAAATTCTCACAAATCATTTAAGTCACAAAAGGAATTAAAAATTTTCTAAAATATTGCAGAAAAAATCCAAAAAATTAAAATTATTTTCATTTTGCCTAATTACGAGAATAATCGTAATTTTACGAAAATTTCGACAAAAAAAAAGACAAAATTTCTTATAGCAGAGAATTTCAAATATTTAAATATAGACTCGTTGATAATATACAGCGCTTGTACGGTCTCACTTAGAGTTTGCAATAGGTTCTTGGTGCCCATATTTAGAAAAAGAAATTGTTGTAATTGAAAAATCTCACTGAAGAGCAACAAAAATCAGCCCTTTACTTTGTAATTAGGATTATGACAAAAGACTTTAGTTGTTATTCCATTTATAAGTTTAACACTTTCCGAATAAGTGAACTTTTCTCTTAATCAAGTCTGCAATTTTAGAAAGCACATAAAATGAATGGTAAGAGAAGATGCCGAAAATTGTATGCATTGTTATCATACTTGGAATTGCCTGTCTGAAGAAATAGTTAATTCAAAAAAAAAATATTTTTTAAACTAAACTAGAAAAATGTCCTAAAAAGTATTTTTACCTAGTAGAAGCTTAACCAATTTGGGTCGCAATATTTATTACTACTACGAATTAAAATATAATAAGCTCAACTTATCTGCCATCAACTATGTTTCCTACCTTATACGCAATCAAGATAGACCCAAAGCTTAGCTTCAAAAAATTCTTTTTCAATTTTCACTTTAAAGTAATGTTTAAAATTCGGAGGAAAAAGGTCGCATCAAATTCTTCCCACTGAAGATTATAATAACTGCCATCCATAATAATCTAAAATTCACATGTCTTCAATCAGATTTAAGCTTCTATAACACAAATTTCTATTAAATTTCTAGATCACTAACAATTTACAAAAGATTTAGATATTTATCTTATTAAGCACTTCTCCCTAAAGAAAATAAGAATTTTTTTTATATTTTTCAATTTTTTAATTTAATTATTTATTCAACAACACTCACAGATTTTATTTAAAATTTTTATTAACTCTCATTTCTGACTTTTTGTTTCAAACATGTCACTATCAATTTGATAGTTGTATTTTTTTATTAGAGATTTGGGATCAAACAAATTTTTACTAGACCTTTTTGTTTTTGATCGTCTTTTAAGTAGACAGTAATAACATGTTTGCATATACCCTTATTTAAAAGTTACTAATCAAATTTATAATTAAAAATTAATTTATTTTCTAATCAAATTATGCCATCATTATTGAATTAAATTCATTATAGCTTCCTGAGATTTTTAATCGGATTTTTTTTTCAATTTTTAGGAAACGAATATTCATGTAATTTTTCTAATTTATTTTTATTTTAAAATGCATTATCATTTAACTAACAATAATCTTTTAGAAAAATTTAATAAAAATTTTTGTAATTTTTTTCCTACGAACCCTAAAAAATAGCTTGAATTAATAGATCTTGTGTTTTTCTTTTGTTAAGGCGTTTAATTTTATTTGTTTATTAGTTTGATAAAATAAATTTTCTTAACTTTTAATAGTTTTTAGTGAAGATAACTCGTTTATGACGGATAAATATAGTGGATAATTGCCTGAACAATAATTAGAAAATTATAAATCAAATTGTAATTCATCCTTTTTTTTTGCATAATTAAAAATCAATAAATATTGAAAAATACGAGTCGAGAAGTCTGGTTAAATGCAAAATTATGATAAATTTCATATTATTAAATCCAACATTGATATTTTTTTTTTGTATGAAAATGCAACTATAAAGAATCTTTCCTGAAAATGCTCAAATTATCATAATCTAAACATATTTCAATAATTAAAACGCTGATTTTAGGTTTCAAAAATACACAACTAACTTTGAAATATGTTTTAATTATTATTCCATAAGCAATAGCAGAACAAATAATCGGTAATTCTAATAGCGGATATCAGGTGAAGCTAATATTCATGAAATAATTTCAATTTCTTTTTTTTTATTTATTTGAAAAAATTTTTAATAATCTCATTTTTCAAAAATCGATATCTAATTTTTTTTTTAAATTATTTTATTTTCATTGATTGTCAAATATTTTAAAATTTTTAGAAAACAAAAATGATTATTTATTTCAGGTGCTATGTAATGCTAGAATGAGTCGAAATGATGCGAGCATTTTTTTCAAATGAAAACGGTGATCAACTAAAAAAGAATGAAGATGACAACTTTCTGCATCAATCTGTTGAAGTAGGCTCGTTTTTTAGGCCGCTTTCAAACGACCAAATTGTTTTGATCAAGTATAAAAATGCATCCGATTCCGATAGTGGGGCCAATTCGCTGCGAGCCAGCCAACTGCAAAAAAGTCGAGAAATAAAATCCCTACTAATATTCATATTTTTTTTATTTGTGACCATAATAACTTTGTCTCAAATTTTAGTAATGCACAGTTCGACAAAAAATTCTAACTTCTACCAAATAAAACTAATGCAAGAAGAGTTAAAGCTAATGGATTTGAGTATAGATAGAATGCTTAAAGAAAAACATGTTTTGCCTATTAAAACTTGGATTGCGCTCAAAAAGTACAATCAAAGTATAAAAATATTTTCGAGTTATATGGAAAATTTGAACGAGTCAATTTTTTTGTCGCATCCAAACATCAGTCAATGTCAGCAATTTTTAAAATCTAATTTTCACATAAACGACAACGAAAATATAGAAATATCTAATATTAGCACTGTATTGACCGAAATTGATCGAAATTTGAATCAATTTTCAAATCAAAGTGTTACATGTCTTAAGCCAATTCTTTTGAATCTATTGCATGTTTTAAATAGCAAATATTCGAGTTTACATGAACAAAATTACAAACAATTTGCCAAATTGGACCGAGTTATTTTGATCAATCAAACACTGAGACACTTTAAGAATAAAACTAGTTTTATTGAAAACCATTTACCAATTAGAGATTTGAACGATTTAATGAAAAAATACCAAAAGAAAAAGTTCAATCGGTTTAATAATCTTAGTTTATGTGAACCACAGCCTCCAGTACTATGTAAATATTAAGTTTTAAATCTCTCTATGAACTAGAATAAAATACATTTAAAAAATTACTGCAACTTAGTGCTACAAACTTGGTTGCTCCTTTTTTGCCAGATCAATTTAAATATTACTGATGTTTTTTTTGTCTTTTATTTAAGTCAGAAAAATTATTTTTGGATTAAATAGGCGCAAAAAAAGTCTAGTGCAGTATTTTTTTTAATTTTTTTAAAAAGTAAATTAAATTTTAATTTATCAAAATAGGAAGAATTTTAGTTTTTTTTTGTTGAAATTCACAATACCCAAAATGAATTTTTAGTCCTCATATTATACAAATTTCTTATACAAACAGTTAAGTCAGTCTATTTTCAGATATCATTTCGATCTGCTTAATGAATTTTTCATAAAGCAAAATTTATTTTTTAAAAGAAAATTTTGTTTTTAAAAAATTTGAAAATTTAGTATAATGTAGTAAAAACAGTAAAATGTGAGACAGTTGAACATATTTACTTGAAACAACTACGGCAAATTAAAATGTTCAATGTTTAAATTATTTTTTTTATTTTGGAAAAACTTAATTATTTTTTTGACCAGAAAAACCCTTCTCTATATAAACAATTACATAGTTAAATAAAAAGATACTTTTTTTAATTTATTTATATTAATATTTTGAAAAAATCATCAGGATGAATCTAAGTCCTTCTTTTTAGCTTAGCAATAGAATAAAAATAAGACAAAAATGATGTGATTACATAAGAGCAAAAAGAATAATAATTTAACCAGATACCAAGATAAAATTAATGAACTTCAAAGCAAAAGTAAAAAGTTGTTGAATAGGAAGCTAGGTTTTTTGTTTTATTGATTAATTGTCTCTATGAAATTTTCTTATAAAGAGATCTAGCTCTTGTTTAACACAGATTTATCTGTAAGATATTAATTAATTATATTAACATTTTAGGATTTTATTCTTTTTAATAGTTATTTATGAAAATAAATTAATAAATTTCAATTTTTTTTTAACGCGTTTAATATTTATAAAAGACTAATTAATCAGGCATCTTGAAGTTTATGGTTAATTCAATCTATCATTTAAATTCAACGACTTTATCTGAAGATTATAGCATGTTTTATATGTTATTTAAATTTTAAAAATAATTAAATAACAATTAAATAACAGTTAATAAAATCAATTAGTTAATTCAATTAAAAATATAATTTTTGTTAAGTTTGTTTTGAAACTTTTTTATTTAAAAATTATTTGTATCTATAGCATTAGAAGAATCTTCTTCAAACATATTGAAAGAAACATATTTGATGATGATCAGTTCTTTTTACTTAACTTGGTCATTGGGTACTGCGGTATTTTGTTCACTCTTTAACTATTTTGAAAGATTTCGTAAAAATTTAAAAAGAAAAAATTCAAAATAAACTTAACAAAAAATGAGTCAATATTTTTTTTTTAGATTTTTTTAAATCTACATAAAATGTTGCATTAAAATTATTTAAGCTAATTCAATAATTAATGTTATATCTTAAGAAAAAGTCTTTTAATTAGTAAATTTTTCTTTTTTTTCCGGTTTTAATTTTAAATTAAGTTAATAAGGCAAGCAAATAAAATATTTTTTTCTGATAAATAAAATGAAGAAGCTTATTATTTAGAAAAAATTGAATAAAATACCAGTTCACTAATTATAAGAAAAGTATTGTACAAGAAATACCAAGAAAACTAAGCCAATATTTTAAAAAGAATCAAATGAAAATACAAAGAAAAGAAAGAGCGTTTCTACCTTTCTTAAGTAAAAAAAAAAACATATTAATGTAGGAAAAAGCTTGATCAAATTAATTATTTTTGCTCTATTGTCTGTTAAAATATATATCCTCATAATTACAAAATAAAAGAAAGAAAGAAAATTATTTAAATTAATTTTTAGATGGCCGAGTGAAAGTAGAAGAAAGAAAAGCAAATAAATTTTTGTTTGAAAAAATGGAAATGGAAAACAAAGAGGTAAAATTTGGTGGTTTTTGGTCGCCTAAAAATTGCCAAGCCCGACATAAAGTAAGATGAAGAAAAATTTTTATGTATATGTTTGCCCGGATTTGCTTGCGGATAAATAGGATTAAGCCATTATTTGAACAACCATTATCATTTGAACAATTCAAAAAAACCTAATCTTTACAATAATCATACGATTAGAACAATATTGAATAAGATTTTAATATGATCTAGATTTAAATTATTTTCATGGTTAATTTTAACAAAAAAAAAAAGAAGCTCATTAAGGATTTTTTTAATCTTTTATTTTCAACTTAATCTTCAAAAAAAAAAAATCAAGAATATAAAACTTAAATTTTTTTCCAAATCTCAAATTTACTGACTGGTACGAATATTTCAAATTTTTTTTATTTATTTTGCTTTCCTCATTTGGTTCACAAGCAATCTATTTCTTCATAATCCATTCTAAATAGCAGTTTCATTTTTTTTAATTAACATTAGTGAATTAAATTTATTATTTAAACGTATCCCTAGGTTTAATCAAATAATAGATTATTAAACTTTAGGTCTAATCTAAGTCTAGCCATTTTATTAACTTCAATTCGAACCAATCTAATTACCTAATCTTCAAATTTTTTACATGCGTTTTATTAGAGATATTTAGATGAAGAGAAGAAAAAAAAATATTTTTTATTCTATTTTCCAATTAGCTTCTATGAAGCTCATTGAAAAAAGAAATTAATTCTTTAGACAAATATTTACTTTATATAAAGCCTAAAAACCCCAATAAAATTGCATTCAATTGAAAATTTTTCAAATTCCGCACATGGTTTGTTTTTTGTTTTTTATTTAGATTAGGTAAGCGCCCTTGATAAATTTCTTAAGTTTATGGGTCAAATTCAATACACTGCATTCAAAATGAGTCTAATCTCGCATCTTTCTATTTTAATAAAGCTAGAAAAAGGAAAGAATTTTGCGTATCATTGTTTGATCATATTTGTTTATATTTACTACTCCCAAATACATTCGAATAAATAGATATTATATTTCCTAAATGACAAATGACCGATATACCAAGTTGAGACCATTTTTGGTTTATTTGAAAATTTGTTCTTTTTTGTATCTCAAACATTTTTTGTATTCTTTTCTAGATATGCATAAATTTTTCCCCAAAAATTTCGACTAAAACATGTATAGGTATATGCTGCTGTTGAGTGTAGTCGGCTTTGTTCATTTAATGGAAAAGCCGCTACAGCGTAGAATTTGTTACTTTGCTAATTGGGCCCCATATCGGGAGCTTGAGCCAGCTTTGTACCCGGACAGTATCGATCCCGACATTTGCACCCATATTCACTATGCATTTGCCAAAATTGACCCCAAAACCCTTGATTTGGTGCCTACGGAAGAGCATGATATGAACTGGACTGAAAAAACCAAAATGCCTTTGTTCATCAGACTGTATAGTTTGAAAAGAAGAAATCCGTCTCTTAAGATATTGCTTGCTGTTGGAGGCTGGTCGGCCAAGAGTGAAGGCTTTAATATGGCCACTAGAAGTTCGCTTAATCGCTCAAAGTTTATCAACAATACGATTAAGTTACTAAGAGAATGGAATTTTGATGGAATTGATTTGGACTGGGAATTCCCAGGCGAAGAAGAAAGAGGAGCTGATAAATTGTCCAAACAGAACTTTAACTATTTAATAAGCGATTTTAGAGAAGCTGTCAATTATGAAGTAGAACTAAGTGGCAAAAAGAGACTACTGGTCACGTCTGCAGTTGCTGCTGATCCTAACAAAATTGATAGTGGCTACATTGTTGACAATATGTGCCGTCAGCTTGACTATGTAATATTGAAAGGAATTATTTTTTTAAAATTTATCCATATATTTAATTTTAGATTAGTGTTATGACTTATGACTATCATGGAACATGGGACAACCAGACCGGTCTAAATAGTCCTTTGTACGGACGTGATTTAATTGATCAAAACCACTCATTTTACAATTGGAAAAATGCTAATTTCTCTATTAATTACTGGATATCGCAGGGCTGTCCACCGGAAAAAATTAACTTTGGACTTGCTGCATATGGTATTTAAAATTTTTTTAATATTTATTAAATATTTTTAATTTATGTGTTGTTTTTTTTTAAGGACGTTCTTTTACTTTAAAAAACGAGACTATAATCAACGTAGGTTCGCCCATTCTGAAAGGAGGAATAGCTGGCATTTATACCAAAGAGGAAGGAATCTATTCATATTTTGAAATATGTGAAAAAATAAAATCAGAAAATTGGAAAAAGCACTGGGATGATAAACAACAATCAGTCTATGCTACTCATGGAGACCAATGGGTGGGCTACGACAATCAAAGAAGCATAGCTTTAAAAGTAAAATGGGCATTTACCATGTCACTAGGTGGCACAATGCTTTGGACTCTTGGTAAAAACTAAAAAAAAAAAAATTTTTTTTCATATCAATTTCCAATTAATCTAGATTTTGATGATTATACTGGTCAATTTTGTGACGAGGGTCCATTTCCTATAGCAAACGCAATTAGAACTGTTTTCGAAGAATTTAATAATTATAATCTTACTGAAGATGCAGATTCCACTACCAGTTCAACAACCATTAGCAAAACCACTACTACGTCTTCTACTTCTAGTTCTAGTTTTTCTATTTCTGAATTATCACCAACAACTTTAAAATTCATTTCTAAATCTTCTCTAACCACTACTAAAAAATCCACATATCGAAAAACTTTTCCATTTATAATTAACAATGACGACAATCAACTGAGCATTAGCTACAATTCACTTTCTGACCTTGATCCTGATTCCATTACTATTATATTCAAGAATAATAGTCAAACAAACTATTCAAAAATTGAAAACTTCGCCACTCAAAATGAAAAAAGCTGTGTTCAAACATTAAAAGCTTGTTTTAGTTTAAATTTAATTTTTTTAATTTCTATTAGTTCTCAATTTAAATAGTATTCTTAAGAAAGTGTAAATTTTTTTTGTTCTAAATCTAAATTAAAAAAAAAAAAGAAGAAGCCTAAATAATTATGTACAAATCCACATTTGTAAAGGTTTAAATAAATTACACAAGCGAATCTGGTTTTTTATTTTAATTTTATTTAATCTAGCTGAATATGATAAATTTTAAAAAGGTAGCCATAATTATACCCTATCGTGATCGTAAAGATCATCTTTTCACTTTGCTTTCTTATCTTCATCCAATTCTACAGCGACAACAACTTGACTATAAAATATATGTATCCGAACAAGTAAGCTTTGTTGATTAGGAAAAAATTTTTGCATCTAAAGGGTTTTGCATTTGAAAGATTGGCAATGGAACATTCAATAAGGCAATAGTGATGAACGCTGCGTTTATCTATGCTCTAGAGCAAGACAACTATAATTGTTTTTGTTTTCATGATGTAGATTTGATTCCCGAAGATGACAGAAACATGTACTCTTGTGGTCGATATCCGAAACACATGTCCATAGGAGTTGATGAGATGAATTACGTGTAATTTTGAAATTAAGTTAAATAAAAAGAATTTTAAATTTTTAAGTTTTTTATTTTTTTAAAGACTTCAATATGAAGAGTTAATAGGAGGAGTTTTAATTCTTAGAACAGAGCATGTTCTCGCTTCAAATGGTTATTCAAATTTATATTGGGGATGGGGTAAGGCAAAAATTTTAAAAAAATTTTTTTTCAAATAATTTTTTACGCTATGATAACCAAGGTGCCGAAGACGATGATCTTTATTATCGGCTTAAGGGTCTTGGATACAAGATAGAAAGACCGCCATTAAAGATTGGACGCTATACAATGATGAAGCATAAAAAACGAAAGCCTCAATTATGGAGTAAAAGGTAATGTGTTGTTTTTTGTTTTGGAAAATTTGAATAAATAGCTTTGATTTGTAGAGCCAAATTATTGTATTCAAGCGTGAACAGAATGACTTGGGATGGAGTAAGCAGTGCCAAATATACTCTTTTGAATGTAACAGAGCGCAGATTCTATACACATTTGTTGATTGATGTTGGCCATCCGCCACAGGGCTTTAACTAATTCTTCTAGTATTAATTTTGAAAATATTTTATGTTTTGAAATTTTTTTCTCTAATAATATATATAAATACTTATACGCTTAATTTGGTCTAATTTGCTCATATAAACTAAAATTTTTTAATTTAAATTAATTAATAAAATGTTTTAAACAATTATTCTATTTAATTTTACAATAGATTCACTATTTATTCTGGTTTTTTTTTTTTGTTTCAAGAAAAATAATTAAATCAATTTGAATCATGTTTGAATAAAGTTGAACAAATTTGATTAGACAGCGACTTGTTTATAAAAATTAAACTATATCTCATAGAAAAAGCTTTTTTGTTTTTGCTTTTAATTAATTAAATTTTTGCAAATTTCTATTCAGTCACATAAGACTTGAAAAAAGAATATGAGTGAAAAAATATTAGCTCCATTGGAATATCAAAACAATGTAAAGCCAATATTTAGAATAGATTTAGGCAATATGCAACGAAGAAATACAAGCAAAACTGTAACTATCAATGAGAAAGGCAAAATTTTCTCACCAAATTTAAGACATGAAGCACGAGAAATGGAAAAAGAAATAATTGAGTCAAAAAATCCATTGCCTGTTAATGAAAATGTTCAAATTAGTGTTAATGGATATAGCGGAGTCTGGAGCAATAGGTCAGAGAGTGCTAACTGGAAAGGACCTATTCCGCTGGAAGACTATCGCATCAGCAATGATCCAGAGCCAAATGTGATCAGAAAAAAACCTGATAATAAACTAATCTACAATCAAGATATTAAGGTACGATATTTAAATCCACCTGCATTGCCGAAACCAGGAGATATTGTCATAAATGCAGAACCAGATCGCCAGATAGAGCCAGCACCACCAATTATAATAAGACAAAATCGAGCGTCAATTCCTGATCCTCCTGCTATGGTTATCAGGGAAGCTCCACCAAAAATTCCACAAGCAATTAAGAAAAAGGTTATTAATATTCCAGGAAAAGTGGTGCCACCTCCGGCTAGAAAAGTAATTGTTGAAAAATTACCACAGATGCCACAGAGGCCACCATCAATTATTCTTGAAAGATGGCTTCCATTTGAAAAGCAGACTAGGAATGTAGTTTACAATAAGTCGGAGAATTTTCCAATTTTACCTGATCCAAAAAATTTGATCATTGACTGGGAATCACCTGATATTGAAATTGTTCATCGGATTAAACATGAAGGAATTTTTAACACAGATCCAAATAAATATTCTTATAAGTTTGGAAATAAAATAGTTAATAAAATGCCCGAGTTTGCAGATCAAGTTCCACGTCCACGGGGAATAAAACTGGCTGCCGAAGAGAAAGACAATTATTTACCCGAATTAGTTGGAGATATTGAGGCTTTGAAATTGATAGATTTGGAAAAAGCAGGCCTAGCTGAATACAAACATTATTTACAGAATAAATTATCTATAAATTCAAAAAATGAGCCTGTTGATGAAATCGCACTTAGTTTATTCAGGTCATTAGATAAGACAAATTCTGGTCTAGTTAAATTAGATGATGTTTTTAAAGTATTATATGGTTTGAATATGTGTTTTGGCAAAAAATATAATCAAAGTGAATTAAAATATTACCTTAAGTCTTTAGATCAAGATTTTGATGATCAATTAAACTTTAACCAATTCCTAAATGCATATTTTGAATGCGTTTACTAATAAAAATAATATATAAATTAATTTAGTCTTTAGAAATAAATTAGTTTAATTTAAAAAGCTAGTTAGTTAGTTTTTTTTATTTTAAGTTAAATTTTTTCTTAACTAATAAATTAAAATAACAATAGTTGATTTGATTAAAATCTAAAACGATTTAGAGAAATTTGTTCTTGGTCCTTTTTTTTGTCTTAAGAGCTTATTTTTTATTTCTTTTTCTTGTACACTTGAGCTGGCTGAATTGTGTAGACCGATTGAGATACTCTGTTTATGTAATATAAAGCAATAATTGAAAATATTAGGCTATAAATAAGAAAATAATTTATTTCTTTTGTAAAATAAAATTTAGTTTTTAAATTACCATGTTGTAACAGAAACTCGATGAACTAGAGAGCTTACAAACATTGAAGCCACCAAACATAAAATTACTTCTGCAATTTTCACTTGTGATCCATAACCAAAGAATAGCTTTTCAAAATTTCCAACTGCCTTATTTAATTGATTTTATTAAATTTTTTTTCAAATTTAATCTTCTTTTTTACTGTTAATGAGAGAACAAAAAAAATAGATCCCAAGAATCCTCCTAATATGGTCATTAGTTCGTTTGAAGCAAGGGTTGCTTTTCCTAATTGCATTGAGGCTATTAGTGATATAGCCAAAATAGACGATATCAGCAGTGATGTGTTAGTGGAGACAGCTAAAGGCATATAGTTATATTATTTTTTTAAAATATTTATTAAAAATTTTACCCATGTTATTTGATGTTTTCTTAAAAGTATAAATTAAGTTTACTTTAAAATAGAAATACCTTTATAATTTAAAAAAAAAACTTGACACGAATACACTGAAGTTGTGCAGTATTTTTCAAAAAAAAATTGTGATTCAGATATATACATGTACAAATTAAATATATTTTTACATTGTTAATTTGAATATGTCAAATAATTTTGTCTTTGGTTAATCATCAAGTAGGTTTAGGTTTTTGAATTATAAAATTACTAAAGCAATTGTCACTACTTGACAATTTCGACCATTCTAAATCAAAGTATAGTGACCAGAAATATATTTCTAAGATTTGGCTTATATTTAACAATATTAAATAGCTTGAATACTAAAGGAAAATAAATTATTTTTATTTTTAAAATGAAAAAAAAAATTTAAGGACTACTTCTAAACTTTTTTAATTGAAATTAAAAAAAAACTTTAATATTTATTAAATCCTCGGACTTATCATTATCAAATTTATTACCAACTATTTGAATTGTTAAAATAATGGTTGATTTAAAATTAAGAGCGCATTTTTTTAAAAATTAAAACCCTTGATGTAAAAGGCACTTAATTTTATGACGCAATATTTATCAATTATATTTTGATTTTTAAAAAGCATTATGTTAAGCTTTGACTCGGTAAATTATACTGAAATGATGTTTAAAAAGATTGTTTTTATAAAAAAAAATTTTTAATAATCATCCATAAAAAATAACATCTTATAGAATTATCTTTTTATTAAAGCTCAGTGTTGGATTTTGATAGCCTGATTATTATTAACTAAATTTGGGGAAATTTGTGACTGCATTGATTAAATATCGAAAGATTTTTACTTCTTTAATTAGCTTTCGATAGTGTTTTTCAATATCGATGTTTAATTGATAGAATAAAATACAATTGATAAAACATCCATTCACTATTTTAAATTAACTAAGTAAATTTTTAAAAATATGTGTACTGCCATTCATGGTATTTGTTAATTTCGAACTTACACATTTGAACAAAACATAGTAAAAAACTAACCAGAGAGTACTAAATTAATGTATGCTGTTTAAGCAATTATAGATATTTTTATCAGTAGTAAAAAAAATTAATTAATATAAATTATCTAAAGCACTTAAGCACCTTACTATTTATTCTTTTTTTCCTTGTGTCACATGTAAGTTTTATGAAAAATTGGTTCGAGCATTATTAAGCAAACCGAATTCAAGTCTCTGTCACCAAAGATTTGTTTAATACACGTAGTCATTTACATATTGACCAAGTCCACAGAAAATAAATCATTAAATAAATTCCAAAATTCATGATACCAGCTTAAGTGAAATTCAAGGAATAAACATTTTCAAAAAGAATGAATTTTTCTTATTTTTAACGTTATTTTCAATTGATAAATTGCTATTTCATATCTAAGTTTAAAAGATATTTGATTGTACAATTTTTTTAGTGATTTTTAATAAAGTTTAAAAATTTCACAGTTTTATTTTTTTATATTTGAATAAATGATTGAGTCAAATATCAAAAGTGTATAATTTTTATTATAAACAATAAAATAAAGCTGTTTTTAAAAAAATTTAATTTAAATTTAATTAGTAAACACAATAGAAACTAATATTTAAAAAAAAAAATAAATGGTTGATCAAGGTCACATTTTGGACGACTTTAGCCATTAAAATGCTAAAACATTTGATCTACTAATTTAGAAAACATGTTATAAACAAACAAATAAATCCTATGGCATTTATTCAAAGGCTTAAAGGATATGTACTAAGACGTAAATCTTGATAAATCACATTTCTAAATTGAAACGAGAACATTTTTAATTCATCAAATGGTATTTAAGCTCTTTTAATAAAATATTTTCAATTTTAAAAATGAACTAGTTTAATTGATTTATTTATTGTGGCCTGGGCTCGTATTTTGGATTTAGAACCTTTAACACACAATTGTCAATGCCTAATTTGTGTTTGTCCATTAAACGCAAAAGCAAACAAAACAAAGACCAAAAAAGTAACTCCTATAAATAATCAAAAACCAAATAGTTAGATTATATTTCCTTGTTTAGCTTGAATTAGGATTAAAAATTTCCGCTTTCCTCGTCGAACAAATTTGGGCCACATAATTTATTATTTCCTTTCTCTAATTAAGTTATTTTGTCACCCACGATATTAAACAAAAAACAAAATTAATAATCTTAATCCCTTAAAATAAAAGATAACTTATAAAAAGGTTTATATTTTGCTCTTATTTTTGATATATTCAAATTATTTATTTCTTTGTACAATTTGCCATTAGTAGCATGGGAACCAGTTATCAGTTTTTAACTATAACTATTCTAGGTTTTTTTAAGTATATAAATGGTGATTATGTCATAGGATGTTATTACACGGTATTGTTTTTTCTAAAAAAAAAATACTATTTAAAATATTGACTAAAAATTTTTGCAGAATTGGTCGCAGCACAGAAAAGAAGAAGTTAAATTCATACCAAAAAGCATAAATCCAAAGCTGTGTACTCATGCTTACTTTGCTTTTGCTAATATTGACATTGACAAATGGACGCTAATGCCATTCGAAAAAAATGACATCTCGGATAATCCAAAGCTACCTGTAGATTTTTTTTCAAATAAATATAAAAATAATTGCTTTTTTTTATGAATATTTTTTTCTAATTCCAAGGGCTTGTACGACGATTTTAGAAAATTGAAAAAGAAAAATCCAACTTTAAAAACTCTTTTGTCGTTGGGAGGAGCAAGTGCAGGTGTTGAAAAATTCAGAAAGCTTTGTGATGATGACGAAAACAGGTATTGGAATATAATCGAATTTTTTTTTTCTTTTATTACTTTTTATTTAACTTTAAAGAAAAAAATTTATCAAAAACACAATTAAAATATTGAGAAAATACAATTTCGATGGACTGGATTTAGATTGGGAATTTCCCGAAACAAACAAAGATAAAATTGGATTTACCAAGTTGTGTAAAGACATTCGACTTGAATTTCAAAATGAAGCCTTTGTGAGCAACAAGCCAAGACTGTTGTTAACAGCTGCAGTTGCTGTTTGGAAACCGAAGATAGTGGCCGGCTATGAGCCCGCAAAAATATCCCAATATTTGGACTTCATTAATCTTATGGCATATGATTATCACGGCTCATGGAATAAAGAAACAGGTCACAATAGTCCTTTGTTTGCTCGATCTGAACAAACTGGCGATCAGCAACTATTGAATCAAGAGGCCACGATCGATGCATGGATTGAACTTGGTGCTCCTGCTGAAAAATTAGTCCTCGGCTTGGCCATGTACGGAAGAACATTTACTTTGAAAAGCAAAAAAATGAACGGTATGAACGCGCCAGCTACCGAAGCCGGCAAATCTGGGCCTTTTACTCAAGCGGCAGGATTTCTTGCATATTTTGAAGTATGTCAATTGCTTAAAGATGGCTGGACCAAAGAATGGAATGAAGAACAGAAAGTTCCATTTGCTTTCAAGGACGATCAATGGGTTGGCTATGACAATCCGAAAAGCATACAAATTAAGTGCGAATATGCCGCTAAGAGAAAATTAGCCGGCGCTATGATTTGGTCACTAGGTAAAAAATTTGCCTCAAAATAAATTAGAAATTTTTTTTTATTTTTTATTTTGTCTAGATTTGGATGATTTTACAGGAAATTTTTGCTCAGAAGGAAAATTTCCTTTGCTCAGTTCAATAAAAGTAAAATTTTTTCATATTCTAAATTAAAATGAGTAACCATATTTTTTTCAAAGAAAACTTTTGATAAATTAACACCACCAACCACGCCACGTACAACAAGTACAACAAAGAAACCATCTTCAGCCACAAGCCTACAAAATAACTTGAGACTAGTTTTTTCAGCATTTTTTATTATCATGTCCATTTTGCGAATTTAATCAAAATCATCAAAAAAAGATTAAGCATAAAAATTTTATTTTTTTTTAAATATATATTTTTTTTCTACATATTTATTTCTATTTATTCATTTATCTCTAAAAAAAAAAAAGAAAATTGTATTTTTTTTTTATTTTGTTAGAATAAATTTTTTTTACTATTAAAAAAAAATATTATAAAAAATTAGTTACAATTTAATATTAGAAAAAAGTTAGAAAAAAAGAAAAAAAATATTTGATTTTATTTTTTTTTAGCCGATTTTAATGTACCAAGTGAATGTAATCTTGATTGCTCGAGAGAAAATTTTCTACGCTGAAAGTCTTTTATTTCTTCTTCGAGCATTCGCTTTTTTTCTTCGACTCGTTCTTTCTGCTCAGCATGTTGTTTTTTTAACATGACAAATTTTTCATGCAGCTTTGATTAAATATTAAATAAAGCTTTTAGAAAAATAATTTTTTGATCGTACCTCTTTTTCAGCCTCTTTGAGCTCGGCTTCCTTTGCTTTTACTTTAGCAACAAATGCTTCCTTAATGTCATCCTCTTTTTTCTGTATCTCAGCTTTGAGCTCTGTGTGCCGGGCCTCATAAGTCTCCGAAATGGACATGGTCTTTCCGTTTGCATTAGAGCAGTCGGCGAAGCCCATCTCCACGAGACGATTTCTTCTGAACAATTCATAGTGCTTCAAATGGGTTTGCTCAATCAAATCAAACATATTCGTTCTTAGAAGCATTTCTCTTAATTTAACAAAGTCACTATGTGATTCATTGTCTATCATGACTACACCCCACGGATATTGGCGAGCTCTGACTTGTTTGTTTCCCACTTTAACCATATCAGTGCTGCCCACCACAGCAAACGGCAAATGAGACTAAGCCAATAGTTAAAATTTATTCGAATTTTTAAACTAAAAATTACATTCATCGATGCATTTAATTCAACAACATTTTCATCATCAATCGGAAATTGATAAATTTTAACCTGATTAGCAATCAGGTCTTGAATTATTTTTTGCTTGAATTTAGAAAGTTCATTTTTGGCTATTGTGTCCGCTTTGGCAATAACAGGCACAATATTTACTTTTTGGTCTATTTTTTTCATAGTAAGCAAATCTAAAGCTTTAATTGTGTGACCAGTAGGACTTAAAAAATACAAGCAAACATGAACTCGTGTGTCATTTAGAACAGCAAAATTTCGCTTTATTTTAAGTTCCTCTTGTAGATAAGCCTCAAATTGCTGATCAAGATAATCCGAAAGGATCTTGTGGGTTTCTTCCTTGTCTATTTGATCGCCAAAGCCACAACTTTCAATCAAGGACAACTTGAGACGCACATTGCTTTCTTGCAAGTCATATGAAGTTTTGTTTAGGCGAACTTTTGGTTCAAAATGAGACGTTGAATGCCAATCAAACTTGGTGTTGAAAAGAGTGTCTATGAGAGTCGATTTGCCGATGCCTGTCTCCCCTAAGCAGAGAATATTGAATGTGAAGCCATCTGATACACTTTTAGCCACTATTTGATCCGGCAATGTGTCGAATCCTACATGGCCATTTAATTTTAGGGACCTGATGTTTTTATCAACCTTATAAAAAATTTTCAAGTTATTTAAATAAATTTTTATTCAATTTATAACAAACATTGTTGCAGAATTTAGCCGACAGTAAACTAGTTGAATCGTTAATCATTTTACTTATGATTATTTTTAATAACGTATTTTTTATATTCACTTGATTAGTTTAGCAAAAACTAGTATATGCATGAAAAAAGATTTTTCTTTTTAAAGGTTCTTCGATCAGACTAAACTAATCCAAATTAAGAATAAAATATTAAAGCTATTTTTGATCTAATTATTTTTTAGAAAAAAAATATTCTTCTCTAAATTGGACACAATAATTTCAGGTATTTTATTTTTTTTAAGTCTTAAAAATCTTGAAATTTCAATGCATACAAAAAACAAAGCTGCTTGGACAAAAATATTATTTTTTCTTCAAAACTAGTATCAAACTTTTGTCAATTTTTAAAAAAAAAATTTTGTTTAAATTATTTTTCTTTTAAAATTTTTTTTTGTATTTTATCTGTTATAACTATAACTGTCGAAAAAAATAAAAATCTAATTATTCATTTGTATAAATTGACTCATTCAATTAATCTATCTAAACAATTTTTTTCAGTTTGTGCCTTTTGTTGTAAATACTAAAATATAGTTGGTAACATCACATATTGATCTAACATATATACAATTTAAAGGTGATGCTTAATTTTTAAAAACCTTTTAAATAAATAAATTGAAGGCTGAGATAGAAATATTTTCATTAAATACATGTTAAACCATAAACTCATCTATTGTGCATAGCTGTGCATGCATCAAATCTTTGCAGAAATTAATTATTAAGTAATATAATAAGTTCAATATTGAATGTTCATTTTGAAGAAAATCCATTTTTTGATAATTATAAATTGATTATGAACTTCAATTTGCTGATTGAATGTTTCACAAAAATATAAAAGCAAGTCATTTTTTTTCAAAAATTACTTATTAAAAAATTGGTATTAAGCTCCGACTACCCATAAACTACCCATATTTTCAATATATTTTGAAAAGTTCTTGTTGTATTATTTGTTAAAACATGATCTTCTTTGTCAATTGGACTATTGGAAATTAATTCATCTAGTTCATTATTGATTTGGTTGTTATCAATCCAATTCAAATTCTTTTCACAGTGTTGAAAGTTCAAATCGGATAAATCTACTTGTTTCAAATTTAGTCTTAACAACATTCTATTTTTTATATATGTTTCTGAAAATGAATTTAAACATGAAAAAAAATATAAAATTGATCCTATCAAGGCTTTGTAGAAATTTCCTATTATTATTTTTTGGGGTTTAGACCAATGTTGAAATTAATTTGTTCATTTTTTTGTTGTGTATTATTACTTTTTGACAGCAAAATAATTATTTTTCTGTCGGAATTAATTAGTTGTAAATAAATTTTTGAAAATAAATACTTTCTGCTGAGATTAATTGTATTTTGTTGAAAAAATAAAAATTGTATTTTTGGACAAAAAATATTAGCATTTCTGTTTAGGACCATGTTTTCATCACCTTCTTCTTCAATGCCTGGATTAAAGCCATCAATATTTTTTTTGAACAATAAAATCAATTCATCTTAGTCTGGTATGACATTGGCTACAGTTTCCAAAATTGGTTGACAATCTTTCGCTAAATTTATTTAAATTAAATCGGATTTCTTGTCAGCGTAGAAAATTTTTTTATTTTTGCACACATTTTGCAAATCCTTAACTTTTAACAGATAAAATAAGATTGAATGATTCAATTTTATTTCTTATTTTTTGGACTAAAAATTAAATATTGTATAATATAATAAATTATTTTCAACTAAAATGAATTAAAATAAACAGAAACTAATTAATTTGAACTTTTTAAGTAAATTTTTTTTGTCAAAAGTAGAATTTTTAATTTTTCAACAAAAAATAATTAATCTCAACAGAAAGTAATTATTTTCGAAGTAAAAATTAACATCCTCTTTTAATTAATTCGCCATGGTAATAAATGGTTATTTTGAGTGTAAGAATTTTAATTTTTTTAAATGATCATTAATTTTTTTTTTTAAATATTTAAAATAATTTTTCAATTTGAATAAGATTTAAGCATGATTTAGTAAATTTTTATTATTTAAATTCTAATAAGTAAAAAATTAAAAATTTAGTTTTGATAAAAAAATATCTAAATATTTTAAATTTTTTTTAATAGTGATAAAATCAACTTTTTAAAATCTCCATCTGTTTCTTTATGAACCAAATCAGTCAGACTTCTTCCGTACAGCTTTTTAAATTCATCATTTATTTCTGGCAAGTCAATCTTTAAATTTAACTAATTTATATGCTTTAGTAAATTAATATTTTATATTACTTCATATCTGCGAATTACTACTTGCAATAAATCTTGTTCAAAATTTTTTTTTGCCTGGGAACTTCTTCCAATTAGCTCAGCAAAATATTTGGGTCTATTACGAATGCATTTGACTATTTATCAAATTCATTAAGAATTTGCATTTTAGCAAGAATTTAAATTACCAATTGTTAATAGTGCTTCACATAAGTCTCCACTAAATTCGTCTTTGATTGCTTGTTCAAGATCATTTTCAAAGCTTTCTTTATAAAGGGCAAATATTGCGTTCAACTCAGCAAAAGAACGAGAACTAAGAATTCGAACGAATTCTTGTTCGTCAGTTCCCGTTTTTCCCTCTCCTGCATCATATAAATTTTGAGTCTCTTTTTCAATAAAGTCTTTATCATAACCGTGGTTTTCTCTACGTCCACCTGATGCTAGCGATCTAAATAAGCGACCCAAATCACCGCCTTCTTCATCTTTTAAATTAACTTCTAATTCAGTTTTGTATACTTAAAACCAAATATTTAAAATAAATACACTTGAATTATTTATATTTTCTAACATCTTCTATATGCATTCTTTACTTCGCGGATTTCTTCTGAACTTTTAGTGCATAAAATCTCAATTATTTTTTGTTCATTTGTGCCAACACCCTTAGAAAAAAATTGAAAATAAAGATAAGAAATATTTAATTATGAATAATTTTTTTACTTCAAAAGCTTTGTGTAAAATTGAAGCTTCATATTCATCAACTGGGGTAAAAAGTGCAAGTACTGCTTCCAGAAAAAAGCCGCCAATTTCATTTTTAAAATCTTCCTCTATTTCCTTTAAAATTCATACTTGAATTCAATTTTAAAAATAACATTATTTACTTTTCCAGTCAATACTAAGTACTTGGATTTAATTAGTTGTCTTTGCTTATTATTATAAGCAACTATTTCTCTAATAATTCGGTTTTCATCTGTTCCTATTCCTTTCATTGCTTTCTCGAAAGACAAAGCGACTTTTTCCATTTGCGCTTGCTCTTTTTCACATCTTTCGCTATCTGTTTCCATTTTAAGTAGATTTTGGCTAGAAAAAAATAATCTAAAAAAAAAATTAAATTTAATTATTTGAAACATAATTACAATTAATTCTATGTATAATTGAGGAAAAGTTTTTTTTAAGTGCTAAAATTTTATCCAAGTAAAAAAGTGAATTCAAATTTAAAAATAAATCTATTTTGGAAAGAGTAAAAACGGTTTCCATAGAGTTTCCAATTTTTTATTCTGATATTAAATAAACGAATCAAACTAAAATTATAATAATACGACTTTTTAGTTTTGATCCAAGTTGAGGAATAAACTAAAAAAATAGTTTAGTTACCAAGCTGATTCTCGTATTAAGCATTTGAACTCTGAATTAAAAAAAACAACTTAATGTTTTTTGAATAATTTACTTTAAAATTTGAATTTAAAATTGTTTGATATCATAGATGTTTTTTTATTTATTCAAAATAATAATGACGCAAAAACTTAAATAATTTATTTTTTATTACAATAGAAAAGGCGATTTCCAAAAAAAATTGAAAAAATTTTTTCCTTAGTTTCTATTTTAGGTAAAAAAATAATTAAATACAATAATATTCTATTAAATAAGAGAAATTTTAAAATAAAAGAAAAAAAATCTTAGTTTAATTAATTTTACCTATCTAACACAGTGTATAACTGTTTCAACACACTTTACCCTGCTTAAGCACATTCTCAAAAACCAACAATCACTCTTGCATTCTAAAATACTTAAAAGATCTCTTTTCAATATTTTGCTGAAAAAACTAGGGGTTTTAAACTATAAAGTTCTTTAATTATTTTAATACTGGTTACAATATTAAAAATTTTTTTTTTTAATAGTCAACATTCCCCAAACGGACAAAAGGTCAAAAAAAGTGATAAAAAATGGGTTGGGTATGACTTAAGAAACAAAAACAAGTTATTTTTACCGCACAAAGGTTTCTACAATGACCACACGGAATGGACGTTCATCTACTTTTACTCCAAATTCCTAAATGAATTTTTAGAAAGAGATATAGTTTTAATACCTAAACACTTCAACAGGAGAATTGAGAAAAATATCAATTTTTTTTTTAAAATCAATAAATGAGTTCAATCGACCCTTAAAGGGCTTGACACTAGTCTCTTCGATTGAATTGAAATCTTGATAAAAATTTATGCCTATTAAATTTTAAATAAAATTTTTAAAAATTCTAAAAAATATTTTTCAATGAAATTTTTAGGTATTTTTCTACGAATTTATATGCCAACATTTAGCATTAGATCTATAGTTGGTAACTAAGTTTGAAAAAAGCTGAAAATCGATTTTTATTTCTTCACTTTCGGAAATTATAATGCTCAGATATTTCGAAATTCAGTAAAAAAAAATTTAAATTTTTTAAAGCTAGATTGAGTAACGAAAAGTATGTATTTATTAGAAGAAACTAAAATAAATAAAAGTCATATCTCAAAGTTTCAACTAGTTTTTAAAATTTTCAATTAAAGTTCATATAATGTAAATGTTTTTGACTATTCCCATTTTGTTGTAGTAACGATCACTAAGAACTTAAAAATTATGTCAATAAAAGTAAATGATTTAAAAAAAAAAGAATAAAAATTTTTACATTAATTTATTTATAAATAAGCTTATAAAAAGTTTCTATAACATATTAATCACAAAGTAAATAACGTAATCATCCGAATTGAGTGACATGTCTTTAAAATAGAGTACTCTATTTTAGTGACACGCTGTTATAACATGTAAAAGATTCTATAATGACATGTCACTAAAAAAATTAATGACATGTCAGTAAATTCGGATAATTACGTTAAATCAGTTTCCAATCAAACTTAAAAACAATTTTCTATAGTCTCCACTAGTTTCAGATTTAACTGCGTCATGAAGACTTTTATTATACATTTCTTCATATTCATATTTAATTCTATCCAAGTCAATCTTTTAAATTAAATTTTGAAAAAATTTAATAATAATAATAATTGATAAAATTTTTTTTACTTCAGATCGAGAAACAATCAAACGAATCAATGACTCGTCATTAGTGCCTAGACCTTTCATAGCCTTGTAAAGTTCTTCAGCATAATAAGCCGGTCTATTTCTGCACGATTTGACTATTGCTAGACAAGCTTTTTCCAAATCGCCACTCATTTCTTTTTTGATTGCTTTCTCGATGTCGTTACCTGATATTTCTTTATAGACATCAAAAGTGGCCTTGAGCTGAGGAAAAGAT
The DNA here is from genome assembly GCA_006352455.1 of Brachionus sp. 'Tiscar'. Taxonomy (NCBI): domain Eukaryota; kingdom Metazoa; phylum Rotifera; class Eurotatoria; order Ploima; family Brachionidae; genus Brachionus; species Brachionus sp. 'Tiscar'. The sequence continues at coordinate 57,280 of VANL01000144.1, forward strand.
CTTGTGCATAGAATTCTTATAAATTCTGACTCATCGGTTCCGAATTTTCCTTCTCCAGCCTTTAAAAATTTTCTAAATTAAAATAATAATTTTTTAAAAGTATCAATATTCACATCATAAAGTTCTTGTGCTTCTTTCTTGGCTAAACTAAAATCTATTCTGTAATTTTCCGATCTGCCACATGAGACCACTGATCTTAGTAATCTCCCTAAATAACCTTTACACTCTGATACAATATCTTTTTCTAAACTACGCTCATAAGCTAAATAAAGATTATTAATACAAAAGTTGAACAAAAGTTAAATATAAATTATCGCATACTTGTATTATAAATTAATTTTAAATTTTCAATTTCATAAGCTTCTTTTGGACAAAGAGTTTGGATAAGAATTTTCTCATTTGTATTCAAGGCTTTTAGTGCTTTTCGCAAGCATTTTGCTTCATATTTCTCGACTGGTTCGAGAAGAGCCAAAACACCTTCAAGAAAATTACCGCTTATTTCCGATTTAATATTCTCTTCCAGTGTCTAAGATTTTAATCCAGATTTAAATATTTTTTTTATTGAATCATGGTTATTTACCTTTCCATACATGGTTAGATAGATTTCCTTGATTGATTGACGTTCTGAATTCGAATGGTTTATTATTTCTTTAATTAGTCTTGATTCATCGGTTCCTTAGTATAGCAATGAAAGAAATTCACTTGAAAAAAAAACTTTTAGTTGATTTACCTATTCCTTTCATAGATTTTCGCAAACTTTTGGCAGCTTCTTCATACTTATCCATTTTGATTTAAGTGATTTATGATTTTTCTAAATAAAATAGAATTAAGAATTTATCCTAGTAATGTATTAGTAATTCATCGCCTTTCCAAAACAGAAAACTCAGCGTTTTTATTACTTTGCAAGAAACTTGAAAAACTAGAAAAATTTAAATGTTCTATTTTTGATTCTTTTAGATTTAAAGAATTTAAAGCGATTTTGAAAGAGCATAAATTTCATTTTGACCTGAACTTTTGTATTATTTATTGGAATATTTGAATTTAAAAAATGTAACCTATTTTTTAGCTCTCAAACTAAAGTTCAGCATACAGGTCATTGAAAACTGTTTTTTTTAATTCTATTGGACTCGATCTTTTTTCCTGCTTTTTAGTCTATATTGAAATTTAAGCTCTTTGACCTCAAAATTAGAATTTTTAGTTTAAAGTTTTAACAAAGTGATCTGCCTGGATATAGTTTAGTTAATTTAGTAAGTGAAACAAACTTAAAAAAAACTCTTTTTTGTTTAATTAAATTAAATAATTAAATGAATAAAAAAATAATTTAAATTAAAAAAAAACAGAGGTTTTTAGGTCGAATTTTTTTTATATGGTATTATGGATTTTTTGACATTTGACATCTTCCTTGCTACATATTGTTCTTGTTTTTCGAAATCATCTCTAAAAGATCGTATGCATCGTATGCAAAATTTATTTAAACATTTTTTAATTTTTTTCATGCATCAGAAAAATTTCCATGTTGGTAATGACTAAATCCTTTTTGAAATTGAATCTGCATTCAAACCTTTAAAAGCTAAAATAAAAGATTTAAAATTAAATTAAAATAAATTTTAATACAGTCGAACCCCCCTATAACGAACCCCCATATAACGAAATCCTCTTTATTACGAATAAGAATCCAGGAACCGATTTTTTATAAAGGAAAAATTGATACAACAAACCTCTTTATAACGAAATCCCGATATAACGAACTAATAAAAAAAAAACGAGTAATACTTTTCTTAAGAAAAAAACCTTTATATAAGGAATTTTAAAAAATGACATCCGTTAATTAACACCTTGATAATAAAAAATAATAAATAAATACTTGATAATTACTTTTTATTGTTTATCTAAAAATTCTAATTGATAAAAATGAATGAAAAGCAAGTTTGCAAAAAGAGAAAATGTATATATACTTGAAAGAAATTTTGAAATATCTCTTTTATTTATATATATCTCTTTTAATTATATATATTCTTATTTTCTCTTTTCTCAAGAGATATATCTCTTGAAGTTAAGATAGAAATTATAAAAAAGCATACTGAGCAAAAATTAACCACTACAAAGCTGGCCAAAGAATACAACGTTAATGCTTCTACAATCATACAATTCTAATAAACAAGTGATTAACTCAAAAGAAGCAATCGATAGAATAAATGAACTGAAACAATTTTTTTTAACCAAAAAAGATGATAATTCTAATGTAATTAATTTATTATTTAATATTGAAAATTTTATAATTGAAAGTAGCTTTACCAAACAACCATCTATTACCGATTTTTTTCAAAAAAATTAACTTTTTGTTTTTTCTGCATTTTTATTTTAATTTTTTTAATCAATAAAATTTGATTTAAATTTTTTTTGTCCCTATCATTTTATATGGGAATTTCGATATAACGAATACCGAATTTTCCGCCCAAAGAGTTCGTTATAACGAGGTTTTACTGTACTTATATTAATAATTGAACATTTGATAATTTAATTTAAGAATATTTAAGAATATATCAAAAGACTCGAATTAGTTTCACCTTTAGTTACCATCTTTAACCATTGTGTAAACAAAGGTATTTTCATTGACGAATGGCGACTTGGTAACATCACACCAATCCCGAAAGTGCAGAATCCAGCTACACCTAGCGACATGCGTCCAATTGCCATCACTTCGACGCCATGTAAGAT
>VANL01000145.1:0-59960 GCA_006352455.1 Brachionus sp. 'Tiscar'
CTAAAAGAAGTTTAAATCGAATATTGAATATTGAATTTATTTGATGATCTGAAATTTATTGATCTTCAAAATTCAATATTTTAATGATGAGCTCCTTATTTTCTTTCTCGTTATTGCACAAAAAACAAAGAGCAATGAATATTAAATATGTTGTATATTTTCTCCAACCGAATAAACAAATTGATATGATATGAAATAAAAAATTGCCATCATCTGGTGTTTTAATAGATAAAAAGTTTTTATAAATTCTGGTATAACATAGATACAATATTTCGTTCAACAGTTAAATCTGTTAAAAAAAGTTTCTTTCGGGTATCAAGTTTACTAAATATATTTAACTGAAATCTTTATTTTTGATAAAATAATAAATTGATCCAGACATATTAATCCTATTATAACTATTAAAACAATACTGTTTTTTTTTTAAAAATTTTTATTTTCTTTCAATAAAGCATTAACATTCGAATTTGTTTTATTAGTTTTGTCGGTCAAGTCTGTCATCCCAAATTTTTTTGTAAAATTGAAAATTTTTTATGGAACCGTTAGTTCTTATATACTCCCACGATCGAAATAAATTTTCATTAACTTTCGCAGCTTCATGAATAGAACGCTTTATATGTAAATCGTTTGCATTATAATTCTAGATAGAGCAACATAGGCTTTAACCAGTAGAAAAAACATTTATGTCAATCGAAGTGGCATCGTTTGAGTGTTAATCTTTGGACTTTATGAGTAGATTGATCAGTTGCTTTTAACACTGGAAATCGAATCCTATTAAAAACTTTTCATATATTTTTTAAAAAAATTGGTTGTTTAAACTAAGGGACAGTCATTTTCGATTCATCATCCATCCTGAGTAATAATACATTTTCGCTATGACATCTATTTGCATATCAAACCAATAACCAAGGGAGAATTTAGATCACCATTATTTACAACCATCATTGAACAACCAGGGTAAATCTCTAAAATATGATCAAGAACTCCTGGTCGATTATTGATTATCATTTTTTTATAATTACCTATTTTATTTCTGTACTGATCCATATTTCGACTGTAAATTAATATTGTCTTCGAAGCTTATTTATTTTTATATGTTTGATGGTCTCTTATCTTTCAACATGTAAAATAAGCAGAATCTTAAATTTTATTAACAAATTTGATTTTTCCCTAAAAAAAATAAGATCGAAGACAAATTTACCATATCAGTAACAGAAATTTGTATATGCCTTATTAGCTGATCCTTTGCTAAAATTTTTGTAAATGTAATTTGTTGCTTATGGTTTTTGCAATTTGATTGTGTTTTTTTTGCATTTACCACTTATTTTGTTCCGTTTTTTTTATTATTCTTTTGATCTCTCATCTGACTAATTTCCTGACGAATACTGCGTAGTTATCTGAGGTAGGCTTAATGTTATTTTGCATATATTTCGATAAATTTTCAAACAATATTTATTTTCTCAAAAATTAAGTGTGAAATTCTAAAATGAATTTCTTTTAGGTAGAAAAAATTTAAATGCGAATTGTATTTAAAATTAAATATTATTCTAGCATTGTTATTTTGGCCAACTATAACTTTTAAGTCTAATTTCAATGCAAATTTGTTAAGCTAAGTACAATAAAAGTCTTTTTTATGTGTAAATTTTTTTTATGACGAAAAATATAATATTTTGCTTTATATAAATATATTTTCAAATAAATAAAATAATCTAACAGTCAGAGCCTTCTGAAGAAAAATATCATAGACGTCAGAATTCAGAATACTGTTATTTGGGTGACAAAAAAATGGATCAATTTATTTTTTATTCTTTATTAAAAAAAATTTGATAAAAAATTTTAAATTATTTTGTTTTAATTCTCTTTCATTTTTTCTCAATTAATAAATTTAGGAGTATTTCTTCTGATTTGATTACATTGTTGCAAAAATAAGATATAACATGACTTTAATTAAAGAGTTAGGTTTTTTAACTACAACTATTATAAAATTGTTGATTTTTTTTTCCATACGAAAGATAGGAAAGAGTTTTTTCGATTCACTATGTTAAAGGGTTTGTATATGAAGTTGACCAATATTAGATAAATTATTAATGTTCAATTTATTCGAAAGAATGAAAAAAAACTTGACATACCTTCTTAACTATTAGGTCGTTATTTAAAAAAAAGAGCCAAATTTTTTAATTAATTTTAGTGCTTGATGTTCTTTCTTAAATTGTTTATGTATTTGAAGAATGAATGAAACATTATTTTTCGTTAATTTAACTTTAACAAAATGTAAATTTGAGAAGATTTTATAAAATCAGTGAGAAGGTTAAATGAGCTAAATATGGAAATTAATCAGTCGTAAACATCTGGATAATTTAGAAAGTCATTAATATGTATTGGCAAAATATACGGAAACACATTTTTGTGATCGAAAAGTACTTTTTTTTTTATAAATCTTTTTCGTTTGTTAAATTTTTTCTTATTAAATTTTATTACTAAATTTATTAAAATATCAGCTTCACGAGCTTATCAGGATGAATACTGTAAAATTCAAAAAATATTCGAACTATTTTAGTAATTACAATTTTTGAAGTATTCAAAAAGATTTTAACTCTAATTGAAAGATTGAGGCGAACCCTTTTCAAAAGGAAAACTTGTTTTTAAAAGAAAAATACATTTTCTCGTTCACGCCAGCAAGAAGGATAAAAGGACCTATGATTGTGGAAGCATGCTTACACCAGAGATATTTAATTATTTAACCTTGACCCGATTTCCCTTCAAATATAAATTAGTGTCAAATCAATATGAAACAAGGTTAGTTGAAGAGAAATAAAAAATGTCAAAATAGATCCTTTACGAAGAGAAAATTGATGACAGTTTTTCGAAAAAATTGAGTTTTCGATAGAAATAGGTAACCAAATTTTTACAAACCTCGTTCGTACTTTATGAGCGAAGATCTTACTCCCAGGTGACAGCATCTAGTTGATCATTTAAGTCGTAACTTTTAAAATCTGAAATCGAAACTGATCCGAAATTTTTTTTTAATGAAAAGGTTTTAAAAGGTTGCCATCTGAATTACAAATTCAGCGTCTAGATTTCGTTGACAAATATTTAAGGATATAACAAAATTCTATTTGATAATAGAATAAAATCTATTTAATAAATAAGAAATAAAATTCTCTATTCAAGTTTGATTTTCAGCTCTCTATAAAAAATTGAAAACCTCTCTATAAAAATTCAATTAAAGTTCAAACAGAATTAAGTGACTCATGTCTGTTTTATTTCAGGTAATTGAAGACAATAAATAATGTGATTTTTTTTGTTAGAAATTCTTTTGAATTTTCTCTAATATTCAAGAAAAATTATATATATTCTTAAAAAAGATAAACTTTTCGTTTCAAAAAACAATCAACTTGGTAGAAATTAAAAATCGTATATTATTCGTTTCGTCTTTATTTTAAAATTTTAAATATCTTTAAAATTTTTTAAATCATCTTTTTAATCTTAATTTTTTAAAATCTAATCATTATTATAGATTCTAGTACACAACTACTTGGCTCTGATATGGCATCGGTTGAGTAGCTGGATGTCCAACTGATTGAATGCTTGGATATGTACGACGGTTTCCAAGACAACGTTCTTTATCAATATGTAAAGAATTATTCTTAATTGAAAGATCATGTTCTAGTGTAGCCTTAGTTCTTAATAAATGTTGAATAGCGTTTTCTTCTAGAGAAAGTTTATTTTTTAGATCATTTATCATTGAGTGTAGGTCATCTATTTCCTGGATCAAGCGATGCATTGGTTGATCACGAGCTAGCTCAATACCAGGTCTTCTTGTTCTTGTCTCCAATCTTGATTGAGCTAATCTTAAATAAGCCTCTTTATCCAATATTGTTTTCTTTATGAACTCAATACTTTTCTCGAGATCAAAAATTTCTTGAATTACCTGAATATTATATTAATATATTCCAAAATCTAGTTAATTTTTTTTAAAAATTTACCGCGCTTAAATGATTTTGAATTTTATCTTTAGCTTGGTTTGTTTCATTAACCCTTTGTTCAAAAGCCTCGTTTACAGTATTAAATTGATTCCACATATCATTTGCAGTCTCTTTTAAAATATTTGCTGCCATGTTCATAAATTCATCTGACGAAGCACGTTCATTTGCTGATCGGCGGATATTATCTTCAGTAAATTTAGCCCAAGTGTCAGGTGAAGATACTCTGTTTAAACAATTAAATTTAAAATTAAAATACCGTATATATTTGCTTTTTAACGCCGCATTTAAAGAACACAATTTTGGTCTCTTTTCCTGATAAAAAATGGAATTTTGGAAGTTCAGAGAAAGTAGAGATGTAAATCTATTTATTCGAAGGCATCAAGTACTAAAAATTTCGAGACTATTTTTTGAGGTACGAAAACCTCGTTTGCTTTTAGTGTGGCGTTAAATTACAAATGTTTACTGTAATTTTAGAGTTTTTAGAAGTTACGTGTTATCGACATTTTCTATCCCTAAATGAAAATTTAATCCTCTACTAGAAACAGACATATTTTGTGCAGCAGAATCTAGTGATAAAGCTCTAAATTTGTCGGCGGCATCAAGTTCCATTTCATGTAAAGCAGAACGGTTTAATGAGTTTTGCGTGTGGAGTCTTTCCATCATATTTCTTAGTTTACTTTGAGCATTTTTAATAATGTCAACTTCCTATTAAAAATTTTTATTTTTATTTAATATTTAGTCTTTGGATAAAAATACTCTAATTAGTTCCCTTTCGACATTATCATGAACCATGTCTATTCCTTGTCTTTTTTCTCTTTCATATAAATTTTCTTGAGCAACTTTTAATTGATTTTCAGTATCGTGTAATTGTTTTTCCACTTCTCTTCGCTTCATATCTACTTGATTAATTTTTTTCGACATTTTATCTTTCTCTCTATCTAGCTCTTGCTTCCAAAAATCGATGTCATTAATGCGTTCTCCAAGTTTCTTATCTGACTCATTTTGGTTTTTTTTTGCTAAATCTTCTTTTTCCCGAGCTAGTCTTAAGGTATCAGATCTTAATCTTTCAGCAGCACTCCTAATCTTATCTGAAGCTAAGTAATTATTCATCTGAGACTGATACCAATCCTTAGGAGTGTACCTCGTATACAATGAATTGCGAGCGGCTGGAAAAATTAATGGAACTTTCACGGAATCAACTGATGACAAGTAATTTCCAGCATGCAACGGACCAGCCGAGTCAGATGCAGATCCTTTATATAATGAATAAGATGGATGCTGAACTTGTGTACTTCTGTAGTAAGTAGAAGGCCTCCATGGTAAATTTACCGATTTAGATAATAAACCAGAGTATGGAGGGGCTGAACCTGTTCGAAAATCTTGTTGACCAATAGCTGGTAAGTAAGAGCCCGACTCTGGTCGACGACCTAAATGAGTATAAGAAGCAGTTGCAGTTTGTCCTAAATATTCCATTTCCAATGAACAAGAAATTTTGACTCTATTTTAAACGTCCAGTAAAATAAAAAAATCATTTTAAAAGAAAATAATTACTTTGAAAATTTATTAATAGTTATACAATTAGAAAATTATTTTGTGGATTTTTTTCAAATATAATAAAAAGCTAAATTTTTAGAAAAAAATTCAGATTTTTATTTCAATTAAACCATGTTCGTTTAATCCAATTCTCAAATGTGGTGTCGATGGCAACACGCTTAATTTCTTTATTTGATTTTTTAAATTCGTATTTCTTTTTACTTGGTAATTACATTCTAGTTGGCAAGGAAAGCCTAATTGTTGATTTTTTTGTTTCTGTTAGAGTCAGTTGATTAAGACTTAATTTAATTTTGTGAATATTTAATGTAACTTTATTATTGTTGACAATCAATTTGCTTGATTTTAATTTTTACAGATGTTCTATATACATTAAAAATCACTAAAATACTATAATTAACCAAGTGCTATGCTTAAAATCTTAACAACATCGCTTAAATGAAGTAAATTGTCAAATGATATTCTCAAATAATTAACCATAGTAACTCAATATTATATAATTGAAAAAAAGAGTAAACAAATTATTTTTTATGGTAACGATAAAGTGATTTTCCAAAAATTGCAATACTATTTGATGGATTTTACGATTTGATTTTTTAAAACAATATTATTTAGGAAAATTGATTTAATTTTACATAAAAGATGCTAAAAAGCATTTTTGTACCATATTTATTTGATATATAGATATTATTAACTATGTTAAAATTATTTATAAAAATTAAAATTTTTAAAGCTTTTTAATTAAGGAATAAAAATGAATATCATAATTTTGGATCAATTTTTATTGAAATATTTTTAGATAATTCATTAAATTACTCAAAAAATCGCAATTGAAACCGTCTTAACTTCAGTATATTCTTGCAAACCGTATTCACCCCTTTTTTAATAAAGAAATTTTATATGATTATTTAGTAATTAAAATTAATACAATTCACGTCCGAAACCACTTTGTTTATATCCTCCAAACGGAGCCTGATTTGCAGTTGTTTCATAAGAATTAACCCATACTGTTCCTGCTTCTAGAGAATTTGATACCTTAATAATTTGATTAATATTTTTGCTATATAATCCTGCAGCAAGTCCATAAGTCGTAGCATTTGCTCTTCTGATAACTTCATCATCTTCCTTGAATTTAAAAATTGATACAACAGGACCAAATATTTCTTCTTTCGCAATTCTCATTTCATCAGAACACTCTGCAAATATGGTAGGTTTAATAAAATATCCCTTATTTCCTACTCTTTCTCCGCCAAAAACTAATGTTGCACCTTCCTTTACGCCTATCTCAATGTAACTCATTATTTTTTTGAATTGAGTCTCATTAATTATAGCTCCACTTGTAACATTTTCATCAAAAGGATCACCAACAACTTTTTCATTTGCAATTTTTTTTAGCTTTTCTAGAAATTTGTTATATACTTTTTCATGGACAAAAACTCTTGATGACGCACAACAAGATTGACCTTGATTACTAAAAATTGAAAAAGCTGTATCTTCAGCAGCTTTTTGAAGATATTCATCATCAACATCAAAAATAATAAATGGACTTTTTCCACCGAGTTCAAGAGAGACACGTTTTAAATTACTTTTAGCTGATGCTTCCTGTATTTTTCTACCAGTAATAGCTGAGCCAGTAAATGCGATTTTATCAACATCCATATGCATTGCTAATGCGTTTCCTGCAATGTGACCGAATCCTGGAACAATATTAACTACACCAGAAGGAAAGCCAGCTTCTCTAAATAAGCTTCCCAAATAAAGTGAACTTAATGGAGTCAACTCAGCAGGCTTCATTACTATTGTATTTCCACAAGCTAAAGCCGGGCCAAATTTCCATATTGCCATCATTATTGGATAGTTCCAAGGAATAATTTGGCCACAAACACCAATTGCTTCATGTCTTGTGTAGCAAAAATTTGAACCGTCTACAGGAATAGTTTGTCCAGAAATTTTATCAGCCCATCCAGCATAGTATTCCATACATTTAATGGAAGAATCAATATCAGCAAGGGATTCTGCATAAGTTTTTCCATTGTCAAGAGTTTCAAGCCTCTAATTAAAAAATTATTTTAAAATAATATTAAAAAATGATCAAAATATTAACAGCCAAATAAGCCTCATCTCTCCGCATTAACTGAGCAAACTTATAAAGTAAGTTTCCTCTTGCAGAGGCATCCATCTTTCTCCATTCTGAATCTATTTGAAATGCTTTGCGAGCAGCTTTTACGGCTAAGTCAATATCATCTTGACCGGCTTCTTGAACTTGTGCAATTTCTTCTTCCGTTGCGGGATTATATGTCGGAAAAGTTCGTCCAGTTTTGGCATTCATAAACTCATTGTTGATAAACAACTTATTATAAAATATAATTCTGTAAAATATGATTGATCAAATCTTCCTTACTTGAGTATATTTAATTTCTATTTTAGATGGCATTTTTAAAAAATTCTAAATAATTCTTATTTTTAAAAAATTTTCTTTTTTTATCCTTTTGAAAAACGTCTAAAAAGCACTTAGTAAAGATTGCAAATTTTTGATACTAGCGTTCTTGCAAAACTAAGCTCGGCAAAAATTTCTAGAATAATCCTTTAAAAACCATTACAAGATATAAAATTTTGCTGATCAAGCAAAATTAAAGTTTATCACTAAATTTTGATAAAAATTTGTTAAACTTTATTTTATCAAAAGTTAATTTTAAGATATTTGTAATTTTGTCATATTTTTTAATATTTGTAAATAATTATTTTTAAGAATTTTTTAAAATTAGTAAAAATGCTAATATTTTATTTTAAAAATTGAAATACTTTCTTTTTTTTTAATTAAAAAACATTCATTCAATAATTTTATTTCATTTTAATTAATAAAAAATTTGATTAATAAAAGTTTTTGAAAAAAATGAAATTAATTAAATAGTTTAATACTAACTTCAGTCATAATTAATTATTATCAGTATAAAAATTTCTAGAATTTTTGAGAATGTCTAAATTTAATTTTAGCAGATTAAAATGTTCTTTTTAGGCCTTTTTTTTCAATCCAAAAATTAAAAAAAGTTAGAAGATAAATAATAAATAATTGAAACTTTTCCTTGTTTTAACTCTCTTTCAGAAACTAATATTAAAATGTTAGAAGGAATACAAAATTCGGCATATAACAAATTTAAACAACTAACAGTCCGAAATCGACTTTTTGAATTGAGTGAAAGATATGTTAGGACATTGGGCCTTTCGGTTCCATTAATTGTTAGACTGTCAGAAGAATATAATCAAGATTTATAAAGTATTAAACTCAATTATGAAATTTCTACTTGGTACTATTTTTTTCTGAACTCCTAAATATTTAACCATGCATTACTGGCTTTATTTTTCAATACCCAATTTTATTCTATTTTATTTTATCTAATTTAACTTTATTTTTATTTTATTCATTTTTTTCCGAATCTGAAGGAGTTATAGCTCGGTACAGAAATCAAATAAATAAATAAATAAAATTATAAATATAATCTAAAGAAGAAGAATGACATAATTAAAAGAAATTTAAGACCAATTCAACAGTCTGCAAGTCATTCAGCTAAACAAGAAGTATAAAAAAAAGAGGTAAACCTAAGAAAACTGCTTTATAGTTATATTAGTTACTTCATTTAAAAAATAAATAAATATTAAAAAAAATTGTTAGCGTTTAAGTTATTTCGTTGCTCTTATGTAGTAATTTAAGATGACAAAAATAACAAATAGATGAGTAATAATTTTATATCCGATAAATAATCCAAAATAATTATGAGTCCGTTTCATTAATAGGATAAGCCTTTTTAAATTATTCCCATTTATTAATGCTCTTTATTTCACATTCATTCTTTCGTTAAAAATATGAATTTTGTCATGTTAGTTCTGAATTTTGGGAAATTTTTTGATTATATTAATATATAATTATATAGTTTATAAATGCTTTGCGTCTGTATAAAATTAAAACGAGTTTAGTACACATAAAATACGCTCTTAAAAAATTATTCAAATTATTCAATCATAAGAATGTCCAGTATTATTCCCAGAGATGTCGGAATATTGTTGAGAGCTCTCAGAAAGTTTTGCTTCGGAGGAGTATTTTTATCTATTTTCTTTATTTAATGTTAATTAATTTAAAAAGAGAGAATGGAAAACGCATTTACGTTTCGAAGGAAAAAACTTTGCATCTAGATTGGAAGAAACACCTACTCTTCCGAGTAATCATTTGTTAAGTTTATTCCAATGATGTTTAAGATTGTTTTTAGACGGTTCCAGTCATAAATTGTCTCAAAATCAATATCAAACAAGGGATGCCAGAAGAACAAGCAAACCACCAGAAAATATTTTTAAAAACTTTTAGAAATATAAGTCAAGAAATTCAAAATTAGAAATTATAAAATAAAATTATCTATAGCTCTCAATAAAAATCAACTATCCTATGTATTTCATGTTTTTGAATATTTAAATGAAAATTTATCAAATTAATTTCTTTTTTTTTTAATCTATGAAATATATTTAGAAAAAATACATATTTATAGTTTTGTCAAATATCATTCTAACCCTTGAAATTAATGATCAAATCTTTAAGGTAAAAATGTCATTTATAAGTAGAAGTTCGAGTTTTATTAATTTTTTATGTCAAAGTTTTTACTTGGAATTGCAACTTATGCAAACATGTAATTTTTTTCCTGGTAAATAATGGAATTTTTACCATAAAAAAGAGTAATTTTAATTGGTTTATTCACTTAAATTTTATTAGATTAAATTAAATAAGTTAAATTATTTGACCATTTTTAATTTGAATTTAATTAATCTAATTTCAATAAAGTTTCATCAATATTAAATTCGTTTATATTAATCATTTGGATACTAAGGCTTTCTTTGTTTAAAGTCTCAATACAATCTTCAAAAGAATCTTTCATTGTACCCAACAAGTTTTTAGCTTCTTGATAAAAACTTTTATTTGTGTTAAGTTTGAGCATTTTTATTAGCGCAATTTCACTAGCTGTTCTTATAAAAGAAGCTTTTTCTCTTGTACCGTTTATTAACATAGGTACAAAAATTTTAATTACTTCAGAATCAAATGGCTTTTCATTTATAGCACAAATAAAAGATATTATTTGAACTGATAGCAGCTTTATTTCATTTGAGTTGTGATTGATACATCTGGCTAAAGCATTTGTTAAATTAGTATCGAATTTAATTTCATTTTTTAAATTAAAATTCAAAATGAAACAAATAGCTCTAATCGAACTCATGCATATATGTATATTCTCTGATTGTGAACATTTCTTAAGAAATTTAAATAAATTTTCGTCAAATCTCATGCATTTTGGATTAGAAAATTGGATAGTTGAAGAAATACACATGCAATTTGATTGAAGAAAAATCCATTGTTTGCTCGAATATTTATCGTAATCAATAAGGTCATTAAAAAATGTGACATATTTATTATCGTTTAAAAAATTCAACAAGGATCCTAAAATACCAGCGCTCACAGAACGAATAGATAGCTCTTTTGAATAAAAATATTCCTCATCTTGTAAAATTTCGAAGATCTGCTGATTTGTTTCTTGGCTTAATTTTGAACCAATACTTATTATGCTCAATCTAACTGTATTTAAATATGTTTCTTTAAATTGTAATTCAGTTGAGTTTTTTGTCAAATTTAAAATGTCAATTAAAACACTATCTTTTTTTTGACTCATCTCTAGTAAATTTGCCAATGCATAGCCAGATTTTAGTCTTACAATTCTATTGTTATCAGAAAGATTTTTAATAAAAGTTGGCTGTAGTTGAGGTAAAAAAGGTTTTAGTGTAATGTTAACTTTTAAGAGCAATAGATAAATAGCATCTAAAATAGCAGATTTTACGCTCGAATTATATCTTTCACCAAGAACACGAATTAGGGGACCAGTAATAGCCATAACACTTGACTTGAGAGATTCGCCATCAGATAACTTAATGCACTCACATAGAATTTGAGCTGATTGTTCTTTTATATCTGATGAACCATTTAAAAGTCCTTCTTTAAATATTGGAAGAATGCAACTAATTCCTTTTTTAGGTAAACAAAATCCTGGTAAATTTACTGAATTCAATGCTTGATAGTTAAGATTATAAATTTGATTTATATTTTGAAAATTAAATTTAGACATAGATCGCAATGATTGTCGAAGAACTGGTAATCTTAGTGTTAACGCTGTTCCATTTAATCTTTGAACTATGTGATAAATAGACAGCCATGTTTTTTCTAAAATAAGTTTGTTGGTGTCACTTAATAGACTAAATAAAGATTTGATTAATTCATCGTTATATTCTGAAAAATCAGCTGATGTTTTTGAACAAAACCAGCTTATCATATCCAATGCAGCCAATTTCACCTCTATGTTTTTATCAGGATTAATAGCATTCTGAATTAATTCACTTATTAAAGTTTTGACTCCATCGGGATCATGAATAGAAAGTAACAATTGTTCACATTCATTTAGCCACTCAAAATGTATAGAATAATTCGAAGAACCCAAATCAGTCTTATATGTGGTAGACAGAGCTTGTAACAAAGATATTAAAACTCTATTCAGATGTTTACTCAAAACTTCTGTATTAGTCGCAGAGCATAATTTACATAATGCGTTCATATTGATTGGAGGAGCAGTCAAATGTGGTATCAAAAATGGAAGAATTGCACGGCTTTTTATCAGCATAATTTGCTTCAAAGCATCAAGAGCTCTTTCAGAATGTTCTGAGTCAGAGCTTTTTAACTCTCCATATAGATTTAAGCATACTTCTTCTAGAGCTTTAATGCCAATCATTGAGTGAAGATTATCGAAAGTTTTTGCAGCATTTGATCTAACTTCAGGTGAACGATCCATTAATGCTTTTCTAACAGTTGGTATCAAATTATCAGAAAATATTAAAAGGTTATCTCTGCTGATATTAGACATTATTTCGCTTAATGCAATACAAACACCCTGTCTTTGATCAGAACATTCTGTATTTAAGCCTTTTTCAAGTATAGGTATAATGTCTGGTAAAATTCTTTCACCCAGTTTTTTGACTATATCAACCAGAGTTGATGCTGCTATCTGTCTCTTGTCGCTATTCGAACTCGATAAACAGTTTAAAAGTATATGAAATAACGTAGAAAGAATTTCTTTTAACGTTTTAGGTGTATTGGAAACTATTACTTTCCATATGTGTAAAGCTGCTTGTCTCACTTGTAATGAAGTGTCAGATCTACCCATATACAAACCTGAGTATATGATATTTCTTCTTTCAATTCCTAAAGCATTAATAATAGCTATTGAACCTTTTTCTGTTCCAAAATTATCATCTTCATGGGCACTTTCAGTAGTCATTTTTCCTATCACACCACTTATTTTATAGAGTAGATCACCTAATAACTGAACACTTGAAAATCTTATTCGCCAATTTAAATCGAATAATCCTTTTTCCAATTCAGGTAAAAATAAGTTTATAGCACAGTCTGCATACATGTTGACTATTCTCTGTCCAGCTTTAATTGCAGTATCTCTAAGAAATTCAGAGTCATCTGCTAGAGCTTTTAAGATTGGCTGAATAATTAATCCGATATAAGGAATGAAGCTATCTCCAAATGTCAATGGCAAATAAATAAACATCATTAAATAGCCATCTCTAATGAAAGGAGATAAATCGTTTTGAATTGCCCTTTCAATTATATCTGGCATTGATTTTTCTAATTTTCCGACTCCTAGAGCACCAAATACTTCACTTAGACCTTGGGCTGCACCTGATCGGTCCACAGAACTTATTTCCGAGACTAATTTTTCCATTAGCCAAGAAATGATTAATGATAAATCATTTTCACCTATTACTTTAATCATAGCTCCCAGAGCTTTGGAGGATACTGCTCTTACCTCTGGAACTGGATCTAATAAGCTTAGTTTTAATCCTGGTATAATTGATGACAAATAAGGAGTTAAATCTTTTTGATCTGTAAGAGAATACATATTTCCCATTATCTGAGCTGCCATTTTACGGATTTCTGTTGAGCGATCTTGAAAAGCTCGTTTTACAACTGGAATTATTAGTGCAAGAGAAGGAGCATCAATAAAATGGACAAATTTTGTTTCTAATAAAACTTGCAATGCTTTCGACGTTTTAACTGCAGGATCTTGCAATGCTTCCAACAATATATTAGTAATGGATAATATTTCAGGATTTTTTATGACAGAACCAATGTGGCGTAATGCTTGAGCGCCAGCTTTTTGAACTTTGACATGAGAATCTGATAAAATTTCTATAAGCTTTGGAACTATACTTGGTAAACAGCTAGATAATTGCTTCGGAGCACAATGAGCCATATTTCCTAAGAGTTCTACAGAGCCACATTTTGTTCGCCATGACTCATCTTCACCTAATCTTTCTAGCAATTTTGGTAAAATCATTTTTACACCTGGCGCAGTTAGGTTTTTCATTATAACTTTAGCGCAATCATCAGCTGCTTGGCGTACGGATTCATCATTGTCGCCAAAACAAATCAAAAGATTTGGCAATATTTCAACACTATAAGGTTCAAATAATTTACCCAACAGAATGCATAGCATTTCATATCCAATCAAAGCACCTTCTCTTTGTTTTGTTTCATTTCTGTTATTAATAGCTTCATTAAGTCTTTGAAGTACATTTTGTTTCTTCAACGAAATCATACCAGATCCTTTGACCATACCTGCAAGGCCATAAGCTGCGCCTCGTCTTTCTCCATACGTTTGAGCTGAAAAAAGCTTATTCAATAGTTGATTTATATAATCAGGAACTTTAGATTTTATTGATTCAATCAACGGAGGTAAACAATTTGCAACTGCTTCTTGGACCTGCTGTGATGGTGTTTGTAGAGCCTGAACAAGTTTGTCTATTATGGGTGCAATTTTATTATCATCTTTATCTAAGTGTTTAGCTAAAGTTCCCATAGAGATAATTACATTTTGTCTAACTGAATCATAAGAAGCATCTTTTGGAGCATCTTGTAAAAATTTCTCAAAAAGAGGCAAGAGACTGTTGATATTGTCTTTTCCATGAAGATTTAATGATTCTATAGAAGCTTCTAGCATTTTGTTTCTTACTATTTGATTTCTGTCATTCATTCCTTGATCAACTAAAAATTTGAATATACTTACTATTAAGTCAGTATTGCTTTTGGGTATTGCTTTTGATAAATTTATTAAACCTTGAGCTATTCCAATTCTCTTTTCATATTCGTCGATAATGTTCTTAGTAGAATCTAATCGACCAAATTTATCTTTTGCTGGTTCGTTTAAAATATTGAATTTTTCATAAAGTTGTATTAGTGATTTAACAACAATATCTATAAGAAATTGGTGTTTTTTTTCGACTAGATGAGCAAGTGCATCTGCAGCACTGAAACGAACATTTTCAGCAAAATGTACTAAATCTTTAATCAAATCTAAGCATAGCTGATCATCGGATTCAAAAGAACCTTCTTTCCATATTTTTTCTGCTATCAGTTTATTTGATTCTGATGAATCATGACAATTTATTATTAATCCTCGTTTTAATTCATTAAAAATATAGTCATATGACATAAATTTTGGTTTTTCAATTAAGAATAAATTTCTATTATTAATCAGTATACTTATGCAATTAAGACATGTTTCCCTTACCGAATTAATTGGACTAAACAATCCTCGAGTAAGTTCATTTAATTCAGAATTATAAGTTTTTATAAACTCAATTTTACTATCTGTAAGGTTGATATCAGAATTAATTAATAATCTATTTGTAAATAAAATTAAATTTCTAATTATTTCACTTGTTTTAGAAATTAAATTGTAATTAAAATTTTTATCGTTTGAGACAATTATAATATTTAATAGAAGATTGATAAATTCTGCGCTTGGAAAGTTATCAACGATAGATCTAAAATCTGGAATATATGATCTTAGATGATTGTCAAGCTGTTTATATCGGTTATTACAATAATTTTCAATTATTTCAATAAGTTGTTGGTAATCTTTTTCTTCTAACGATGAATAATCCATAACGAGTTTTATAAACGGATAGTACAAAGCGGGTTTTGAAGGATTAAATATTCTTTCTCGGTTAATTGATATTATTAAACGTTTAATCATTTGATTTAAAGGTTCTTCTGTCCAGCAAGAATCAAGATCTATTGAAGAACTAGAAAGACGAGCAAAAGCAAAAGTTATTTGATTATTTAAATCAAGTTCACGAAAAGTATTTATTATGTAATTATGACATAATGGAGAACCAATAAGCAAAATGAATAACCTTGTAATTTTTAGAATATAAAATAAAAACTCATCAATATTTCCTTTAATTGCATGTATTAAAATTTGAAAAGATTTTTTTATCGAATTGTCTAGATTAACCATTTCATTTCGTATTATTTCTTCCTTCTCGAGTTGAGTATTTAACAATTCTCTCTGCTTTTGACTCATTTGAGATTTGATTTTTTCAATCGACATAGAAATTTCAGATTTTATTCCTTTTTTTGCATCAAGTTCTTTTTTCAATTCGATGTCTGCTAGTTGTTCTTTATATGTATAAGCTTTATTCTCACGTTTGATATTTGACTGCAAAGAAGATTCTCTTTGCTGTTTCAAATAATTTTCAATTAATGATTTTTCATATAAATCACCTGGTTTAGTTTTCATTATTTGATACTCTTCATAACTTACTTTTTGAAGTCTATCAAGATTATTATTTAAGTGTACGATTGCAGTTTCCACAGCTAATTTCAAATAATTTTTATAATCTAATCGGCACAAAATTTCAACTGAATTAAGTTGTTTTTCATCCAAATTTTCTGTACCGATCGTAAAATTTATTAAATTGGACGCCTGGTCTTTAATCAGTTCTTTGAAGTTAATTTTATCCATTGGATTTTGCTTTAAAAGTCGAATGAGACATTTTTCATAAAGTTTTTTGTCTGTTTGAAAGCAATAGGGGATACCAGAAATAAGAACAAATTTATTAGTTAGATCATCTATTTCTGATTTTTTAAGATTTTTAACTGACGAAATTATTAGTAAAAGTTCACAAATCGATTTTTTAGATGGCCAATTCTTATTGGAAACAATTTCTTGTTCGTTTGAATTTTTTACTGTTTTAAATAATTCAAGACAATTTTCAATCAATTCTAAAAGAGATACGATAAATGAATAGGAAGCCCAGTTTAGAATTCTTTTCAAAACATTTTGAGCTTTAAGTCGAATATTGAATTCTGGATTCATCAATACATATAAATATCCAACTATCCAACTCCTAATAATAGAGAAAATAATAGAGAAATTAAAAATTTTGACCTAAATTATTTAAACTTACCTTATTTCAAATATGTTTTCTTTAATTGAATAAATTTTCATAAGACGTTCGAATAAAAGTATGAACAAAGTAAAACCATTTTCATTTAGGCTACATAAAAATTTCTCATTGGTAAAAATGTTTCTTTTTGAATCGATTAGAACTAAAATATCGAATTCATTTGATTTTGAAGATGATATGTTATTTGGAATCAATGCTAAAATTAATGAAACTGAAAGCGCTTCATTACTTAAAAAAGGATTTGCTATAACCAGACTATTAACTTTTTCCAATGATGAAATACAAACGCTTTTAAAATCTACCAAATATCCTCTCAATTTTTTTGTGCAAAAAATTGATGAAATCACTTGAAAAATATTGCTACGAATGTTGTTTGTGTAACTTTTTATATTAAGTTGATTTTCAAAAAACTCTTTAATTTTCAATATTATTTCATCTGAAAAATTATAGATCTGTAAATTTTTGATTAGATTATCTAACTGATGAAAGGAATTAATAATCGTTTGCTCGTTTGTTTCTGTTTTTAGATATTCTTTGAAGCAATTTAAAATAAGAATTGAAGTTTCTTGCTTAGAAGAGATCAAATTTCCAGAACTATTTCCAATCGCTGTCATTACCGATTGTTTTTGATTTGTTGTTAAAAATTTAGCTTGATTATTTATTAATATATCAAAAAAACTTTTTATTATAGTTTTTAAAGACTCTTCTTTCCTGCAATGATCAGTTAAAACTTTAATTACTTTGATTGTTTCAATCTGAATGGTATCGTCTTTACTTGTAAGCTGAGAATTTAAAGAAGATATCAATTCTGAAAATATATCGTCGAAGTCGATGTCCAAGTTTTTTAAAAATAACTCTAAACGTTGTATTATTATTTCTGGATTTCTAAGCAGAGATCTCTTTAATTCTGGTAGAAATTGTAGCTTAAAGTCTTCTTTGGTCACAAATTTCAAAAAGAAATTGCTAGCTTGCATCAACCAAACATCAATTTTCAAACGAGATTCAATCATCTTTTCGACATAAATTTTCATGATTGAATTCTTAAGGTCATAAAATAGATCATTTTTGCTGTCGGATAAATATTTTAAGAGATAACCGAGAAACAGAAGATTTTTTGCACTTCCAGTGTCGGTTAAAAGTGAACTCATAAAATTTGAGCAAATTGATGGCGATTGATCTATAATAAGTTTTAATTTTTTGTAACTTATGTCAAAATATCGGCCGCATTGAAACGAATAACCAACTAATATAAAATTTGAGTATATTTTTGCTATTCTATTGATTTCATCTTTTAAAAAATCAATTTTTTTTTTCGCAAAAATGCTCCTTATTAATCCATTCATAATATCTTGTCCATAAAGACTTAGGGTTGATGATGATCTGTTAGGGTAACCTATTAAGTTATTCGAATGAATCTCTAAAGATGTTAGTATAGTCTTTAAAGAAGATTCACCATCAATTTCAATCAAGTAATTATTTAACTTTATCAAATATTCTTTTGATAACTTATCGATATAAATTGGAAATAAATAATAATTCATTTTTGATAAAGCCTTGTAGGCAGAATTCGGAATATTTTGTTCTAAATGATTATCTAGAACTTCAAATAGTTTCTCGAATAGTTTTTTTCTTTCCTTTAAACTCGATGAAGTTGACTTGTAGGCAAATTCTTTAATATGTTCCATTTTCAATTATTAATTTTAATAACATGTGGCGAAAAGAAAAACTTTGAATATTTATTAAAAAATTAAAAATGCAAAACAATTAACTCTTTTTCTTAAAACATACTCAAAGAATTTTACAAATGTGTATGATTTGAAAAAGTATTAAATTTCTATTATGAAATTTAGTCAAATAAATATGTTAAAATTTTGCATAAAAATAATTACAAACGCTTATTTAGTGCTAATTATTAATTTTACTTGAATATTTAATTAATTTTATAAATTAAGTAAGATTTTATCTTTTTAGTTTATTGAAAACTATAATTTATTTTAATTTTATTTAGTTATATAAACTAAATAAAGTTAAAATAAATTTTTTTAAAATAATAGATTTAAAATAATTTTTAAATTTTGTTAAAATAGATTGGTACAATTTATTCATTCATTTGTAAATCTGTATCTACCATTAGTCTGATGATTTACAGACTTACTGTAAATCTGTATTTATCAAGCGGCGAGAAGAAGAAGCATTTTTTTCATTCTGAAAAGAATGTTTTACTTATTCTAATTTTTATAATTAACACTAGAATCAACAAGCATCTTTCATGTTTTTTAATCCAAAATTTTTAAAACAAATCAATGACCTTTTTGAGGTTTCGATAAATAAATTAAATATTTCGATATAGTGACCAAGCCTGTCAATGAAATTCAAGCTAGGACTATTGTTCTCAATTGTGATTAATGATTATTAACTTTACTTATACGTTTGAACACCCAAGAACTTTTAATTCTGTACAATTAGTAAAGATAATTAGTAGAACCAATTTTCAAAGAAAAATGGAATTTCTGAAAAGTAACGTTTGGAAAATAAATGTTTATTTTTTAAAATTACTTTTTATCAATTAATTAATTTAATTATATCTAAAATTAGTATCAAAAAGTATATACATTAGCTGCTTAAATTTCGACGGAAACTACTGCTTGTCGTTGCACATACCAAAATTTAAATTAATATAATATTTAAAACTTTAAAATTAAGAAAATCTTGATTTATATTTACATGTTTAAAATAATTTTAAATTAAAACTGAAATTAGATTATCAAATTATTTATTGTAAGAAACAATTTTTATAATTTAAGAAGCCTCGCAATTACACTAATATTTAAGTTAAAATATTCACAGGAATAGTTTGTTTAATCATCCCATCGAACAAGCCATTCTTATTTTTTTTCTTATAAATTAATATTTCTATATATTTTTGCTTGTTGTTTTTTATTTAGAAAATAATGGGCTTATAGTTTTCACAACCAGTTTTTCTTTTCTTTATGCTTGATTTTTAGCCAGACATATTTATAGATTTTCTTCATTTTTTTACACTTATGGGCTGAAAATTTAGAATTGTTTTTTGATTTCCTTGTATTAAGTTTTCAGATGCTTTTGAATTTCTTTTATAATCTGACCGAACTGATTTATAATCACAGATTTTGTTGGCTAAACCAGCAAGGTCTTTTTCATGATCTTTGCTATTAGTAATCATTCTTGTTTTTTCATTTTCTTCAGATGTTATCATTGAGCATGACTGACATTTTTCAATGAACCAATTCATTTTGTTTTCTTCATTATATTTTAAAGAATTTTTTTTCTCTTCAATTATCGGAAAATGACATTTTTGATGATATAATTTAGAACAACGATGGCATTCTATAAGTTTGTTATTTTTATCTTGATTCATTTTTTTACAAACGAAACAATTAAAATCTAATTCTAACATCTCATCGTCAAATGTTTCATTAGAATCAGGTGATTTTTCCGAATTTGAACTAGCAGTTGAGAGATAACAAGATGAATCTTTTTCCATGTTATTTATAGATTTAGATTTATACTTTTTTAAATCTGCAGTGTTTAATGTATGTTTAAGCTTCTTTGTTGGACTTTCTGTTTCATTTGAATTTAAGGCTGATCCAATGTTTAGAGGCCGTTTTAATTCATTTTGACATGTTTTCTCAAATGATTCCCATAATTCTTCTAATTGTTTAACATTGTCATCACTTTTTAATTGAATAATTTTGATTAATTTTTTAACTATTTGATCATATGATTCCATTATATATATAAATATATGAAAAAGCTAGAATCTAAAGAGTAAAAATTACTATTTAACAATATTATATATATTGGGCGGAGTTATCTAGAATCAAAAATGAAAAAATATCATTATTAAAATTATGATTAAGATTTCATTTTAATTTTATTTAATTTTTCATAAATTATGATTCATTTGTAAAGATGTTTTTTTTTAAAATTAGATTTTTATTGATTTTGATCAGGAAATGATTACAAATTATCTTAAGTATTCGCCTAATCCTAGATTTAACAATCAAAATCTTTTTTGATACTGTAAGCTTTGTTCAGCTATGATCGATGAAATTGAATAAAATTAATTCTACAGAAATATGAAATATTTCAAAAGAAATTTTATTTTTCAATTTCCAACTAAGATTATTTTTCAACTATTTATACTAATTCTGAAATAAATAAAGAGTCCTGGAGCCCAGTCCTATTACCCCGTCTCACAGGCGTGAGAAAACTTCAAACTATAAATTAAAATATTTATTTAATGAATTTAATATTATGCTCTTGGTATCAAATTGAAATATCTTAAATAAAATAATGCATGTACTTGAATACTTCATTATATTAAATTTTGTGAACGCCTAAAAAAGCTATAGCTATATTAATTTTATTCTTTAGTTTAACATATGGATAAGATATTGAAATTAAAATTTTTCGCTAAATTGAGATTTTTTGAAATTAAAAATTTGATCACTATAAATTTATTAAATATATATAACTTAATTTAGATCTAAAAAAATTTAATATATGATGGTATTGAAAAATTTTTTTAAAGATTTTCAAATTTTTTACTCAAAAAATAACATATTGATTAAAAAAAGAACTTTTACATTTGCCAGATTATTTATTCTCACAGAATTTGGATTTTTCATTATATCATACGTGCTATGGAAACGTATGAATGATTCTCAAGAATTTAGATTTTACATGAAAAAAAACTATCCATCAATTCTAGAAGGTCAGTTCAAATTTAACTTAACTTTTTGACCAACCAAATAACTATATTACTTTTTTTCAAGTTATTTTTGGTCACATGAATTTTTTTTAACTAAAAATTTTTATCTTTTAAATAAAAATATCGAGTAAGAATTAATATTTATAAATTTCAAGGATATTATAAAACTGGTGAAATCATTGGAAATAAAAAAACAAGAAATTTTGACATAGAAGATTGGAAAAAAAAATCAGATTAAATGGATTTTATAATAAGTGAAGCAGATTTATCAATTTCTAAAAATAAAAGTTTAACAAGATTTTCACTTATTTTACTCGAACCAGGAGAAATTTATTTTCAAGATTATTTGGTTTATTTTTACGAGTTTGAATCACCATTTGAATCCTGTAAGCAAAAAAATTTAATTAAAGGCAATCTTAAAATATGCTCAAAATCGTTTTTGTTTGAGCCACTAGATTTCAATTATCCCCTCATTAAATTTAGTTACAAGTTTATTAATAAGATTTTAACTTTCCACGATAATAATGAATCATCTAATGAAGAAAAGAATCTTTCAGATAAAAACTTTCGAAAGAATAAATGCTTCGCAGTTGATATCAAGCAAACATCCAGTTTTAAGTCAAATAACAAAATCGAGCCTTATAAGATTAGAAAAAGAAGAAACGAAAATGAGTTGTATTATTTCGAATTTATTTTTACAGATTGTTTTGAGTCTCTTGATCTTTTACTCCAACTACATCGAGCTTCGACTCTCGATTATGAACAAGAAGAAATTATGATTGAATTGATTTTAAAATCATGTTTGAATCGAAATCAATTTAAATTTGATTTGCATCAACTTGAAGATGTTATGAAAGAACATATTCAATTCGAATATAATGTGACTAGAATTAATCCTTTGGTTGGTAATCCTGGTAAATTAGTTCTTTCAAATATGTGTATTTACTATAAGCCTTTTAATAATTTAAATGACCCAGAAATATCGAATGAAACTAATATCACTAAAATTCGGTTAAATCAAATCAAATATGTAATTAAACGACGATATCATCTGCGAAAAATTGGTCTTGAAATTCAATATTTAAATTTTGATTCTGGGAATTTAACTAAATCATATAATGATAAAAATATGCCTCACTTATATTTGACTTTTGAAAACGAAAACTTTCGTGATCTTTTTTACACTCAACTTACTGAAAAATATAGAGAAAAATTGGTAAATTATGAAGAATTTAGTAATGAAAACATGCTTCAAAAATGGAGATATGGTTTAATATCAAATTATGAATACTTGATGTATTTAAATAATATTTCGGATCGTTCATTTAATGATTTAACGCAATATCCAATTTTTCCATGGGTTCTTAACGATTATACCAGTGAAGAATTAAATCTTGATAATCCATTAGTTTACCGAGACCTTTCTAAACCGATTGGCGCTTTAAATGAAGAAAGATTAAAACGACTAAAACAAAGATTTAATGAATTCAAAAATGAAAATGGAACACCACCATTTTTATATGGAAGTCATTATTCTACTCCTGCTTTTGTCTTGTTTTATTTAGTTCGTCAGCAGCCTGAATGGCAGTTATGTCTTCAAAATGGAAAATTTGATAATCCGAACAGACTTTTTCATTCCATAGCCGACACATGGCGCAATTGTTTAACCATAGATTCAGATGTAAAAGAGTTAATACCCGAATTTTATGATACTGAAATTCAACCATATTTTTTAATGAATTATTTAGACTTAGATCTTGGAGTACGCCAAGATGGTATTAGAGTCAATGATGTTGTTTTACCAAAATGGGCTCATAACAATAGATTTGAATTCGTAAGAAAAATGCGTGATGCATTAGAGAGTCCTTATGTTAGTTCTAATCTTCATAATTGGATCGATCTAATATGGGGCTACAAACAGTCAGGTGATGAAGCCGTAAAAGCAAATAACTTATTCTATTACCTATGCTATGAAGGAGCTGTCGATTTAGATGAAATAAAAAACTTTTCTGAAAAAAAAAGCTTGGAATTACAAATTCAAGAGTTTGGTCAAATACCAGCTCAGCTATTTAAACAGGGTCATCTGCCTAAATCAAAAATGTTATTAAATGAAAGTGCAATTTTACCACTAAACGAATGTAAAAATGAAATTAAATCAAAAAATGAAGATAATTTTAAAGCCAACAACAATGAGATGATTCATTTGAATTTTGATATGATAAAATTTAGATTTAAGACAAAAATTCATAGATCTCAAATTAATGATTTAATTTTCATTGAACAAAATGACAAACTTCCTCTTATATGTTCAGTTTCAAATGATAATTGGATAAAAATATTTTCTTTGGAAGAAAGATCTATTTTTAGATCTCACAATGAAACTAATTTCAGCATGTCTTCAGTTGACATTATACAAATGATGGATAATGATCAATCATTTATTTCATGTCTGTTATTCTTTTCATGTTGGAATAATTCTTTTTACATCTATGATATGAATTATAATCGCTGCATTTTCACCTTCGATAATGCTCACGATGACGCAATTAGCAAAATTCGAATAATTCAAGCATCGTCTTCAAATTTTTTTTTGTTGACCAGTTCATGGGATTCAACAATAAAAATATGGCAGCTTAATGAGAATTTTATGAATAATATCAAAATAAACTTTGTTACCGAATTGACTCACGATTCTTCAATTGTTACATTTGAAATAAATGAATACTTTTTAGCAACTATCTGTTTTGATGGAACTTTATATATGTATAAATTAAATTTGGTCTCTGCATTATCGAACAAAAAGTCTAATTCCAAATTTTCAACAAAAATTAACGTAGATTCTGAAATTGAGATCAGTACATTTTATTCTTTAATTAATGTTATTCATTCAGATTTAAATGTCTACGGTAAAATCAAAGATTGCAAACTATTAAATTCAAAAATTGATTCAATTGATTCTGTTGCATTTTGTACATCTTTTGGTTATATCAAAATTTTTAAAATTGATTCTAATACCGAGTTATTCTCATTCAAACTAGCTGAAGAAGAAATTTATTTAAATAAGCTTTTATATCTAAATAATACAATTATTACTTGTGGTTCAAAGGGCTTTTTATTTTTAGTAGATTTGCAAACAGAAATTAAAGATAAAAAGCTAGATAAAGCCGATAACGAAAAATTAAAAGTTAATTTTTTTCCTACAAAAAGCTTAAAAATATCAGATTTTAGTCTCGAATCCATTGAAATTTTCCAAAAAAAAATCATAAGCATTGGAGATTCTGATGGAAATTTATACTTTTTATCTATTGATAATATTTAAAGCTATAAATGCAAAATATATTTATATCTAATAACTTAATGACTACAAAATAAGTTTATTTAACTATTTTATTATTTATTTGTTTAATTTCATTTAAAGCCAATTCTGACGATGAATTAAAAATTAAAAAGTAAAAAGTAAAATAAGTTTAAAGAAGAAAAACTGAAAAAGACACTTTGTTTGATACCCAATCGATTTAATTATACTTTTATTTATTTTATTTGAATAAAAATTAATCAATATTTTTTTCCTTAATATAGTGGTTTTTAATAACCATATGTGATTGATTTTTTAAACATAAATGTTTCAAAGACAAAACTAACGCGCTTTTTTAATTTCAAAATAAAAATTCTTATTGTGTAACATAATTAGATATTAACGATTCTTATTTATAAGAGTATATATTTTGATTTAATATTTAAAAAAAAAATTAATCCAAATAATATTTTAAATTTATTCTATTGCTTTTTAATAACAAAAGAAGTCCAACAGTCATAATCCTTTAATTAAAAAAAAATATCTTGTTTTAGCTTCAATTTAGATTCAAATTCAGAAAATTTTTAGAAAAACTCAAAGAATGAACACAGAATCTGATCAATTTCAAGATAATATTGATATACGAGTGTCAAATGAACAAAAAAATAAAATTTACAATAGAAGAAAGCTTATGTCTTTTAGCGAGGAAACCGATAATCAGCTGATTACTTGTGTTTGCTGCTTACATGAATTATATACATACGTATATTATGCATGTTCACACTTTGTCTGCTTAAATTGTTCTGCCAAAATGAGGATATTGTGCGAAAAACTTGATTGTCCAATTTGTAGATCAATTTCATCAAAGGTTTATTGCACTAAAAAAGCAATTGACTTAAATTTAGATATGAACTTATTTACTGATGAAAAACACGCATCAAATTTGAATAAAAAGGCCGGAATATTTTGTGATGGAAAGAATAATTTAATAAAAAGTGAGTTCAATGAAATATTATGTAATAGATGTGATATTTGTCCAAAAAATCTTCCACCT
The DNA here is from genome assembly GCA_006352455.1 of Brachionus sp. 'Tiscar'. Classification (NCBI taxonomy): domain Eukaryota; kingdom Metazoa; phylum Rotifera; class Eurotatoria; order Ploima; family Brachionidae; genus Brachionus; species Brachionus sp. 'Tiscar'. Next base: position 25,986 of record VANL01000145.1, read on the forward strand.
TTTCAATCTTTTAAGGATCTGGAAAATCATATTAAAAAAAACCATCGCAGATTCTATTGTGATCTATGCTTGGAAAATTTGCAACTTTTTACTTATGAAAGGAAACACTATACTCGTGAGGAATTGGCTAGCCATAAAAGAAATGGTGATTTGGATGATTTTTCGTTTAAAGGACATCCATTATGTGAATATTGTGATGTTCGATATTTTGATAAGGATGAATTATATCGTCATTTTCGGAAAGATCATTATTATTGCCACTTTTGTGATTCTGATGGAATAGAGGAGTACTATAAAGACTATAATCAGCTCAGACGACATTTTCTTGAGAAACATTACTTATGTGAAATGGATAATTGTTCTGCAAATGCTTCTGAAACTCATGAATATGTTGTTTTCAGAACTGAACTTGATCTTCAAGTGCATAAAAAGCAAAAGCATGCTAAAACCAAATTAGAACAAAAGAATCTTGGTAAATTGAATATAGAATTTAATTTAACAAATTCAGCTAGAGATAAGTATAAGCGATCTAGTAATTCAAGAAAAAATAATTCAGAAGAAAGTACCCAAAAACAAAAAGAAAAAAAAGTTTATAAAAGTCCTTTGTCATCTAATCTATCATCAAAAATTTCAGAAAATGATGAATTAAAAACTCAAGACCAAATAGATTTATCCAAGGGTAAAAGAATAAATGATGGAAAACAATCAAAATTACTGGAATCTTCTTTAGCTGATTGCTATATTGCTTCAGGTACATCATTAAATAAAGAGTCCACATCTAATAATTTGAGAAATTTGATAAAATCGAATGCTAAAATCGAGATATCTCAAGAAGATGAATTTCCTAGTTTGATTCCCAAAAAAAATAAAAATAATAATAAATCTTTAATTCAATCTGCAATTTCGGACGACAAATTAAATGGATCAGGTTTTAATTATTCAAAAATTTCACAGAAAAAACATCAAAATAATGCTCTAATAGAAAATTTAAGTTTTGACGAAGATTTTCCATGTATTGTTGAAAAAAAATCAGAAATATGTAAAATGGACAACACAACCAACGAAAATATAAATATACCACAAAATGATGAAATATTTTTAGGAAAATCAATGGAAAATTTTATAAAACCAAAAAATTATGAACAACGAAACAAAGATATCGAATCAAAAATATTTAATTTATTCCAAAATTTTAGCAGTAACGAATTTCAAATTTTTAAAAATTATTCAAATGATTTTAGGAATGGATTAATAAATGCCAGTGATTATCTTTTAAGATCTCAACAACTCCTTAATTTACCAACTTCATTAAATGCAATAAAAAAAAATAAGAATCCTGAGAAAAAAAATTTGCATATACAGTTTTTGAATTTAATTGAAGAAATGCTAATTTTACTACCAAATGTAGAAAAGCAAAACGAGTTGTTCATTGCCTTAGCCCCATTATTAGAGAAATTAAAAACTAATATTTCAAAAAGCTATTTATCCAATACTAATTCGAAATTTGGGACTCAAAATGATCTGCTGACATTTTCAAAGAACTTAAGCAAGTGTGATTTCTGCAATCAATATTTTTCAGATACAGAAATTGATTTACATCAAAAAAATCACCATAAAGAGCCAAAATCCGGTAATATAAGTTCAAATAAAACTTTTCAAGGCCCTATAATTTCGAAATCTGAACCTTTTCAACAAGCTTATTTTATAAGCGCAACATCTAGTCAAATTATAAATGATAATGATTTTCCATTATTAACGAATTCTAGTTTAAAAGCAGAGACTCCAATTTGGACAGTAAAACCAACAGATCAAGAAGACCTTAGCAAAAAGCAAAATTATCAGAAAAAAGCTTTTGATTTTAATGAAGACTTTCCAGTCCTTGAATCAAATTCGATAAACAATCAAGAAAATAGAATTAGCTCTCTTCCCACAGTTGCGATCTTCCAAAATCCAAGTTCGCATTTATCTGTTTTAAATAAGAAAAAATATAGATTCAAAAACTAATTTTTTTCATATATATTGAATGGTGAAATAAAAATTAATTATTCCAATAATTATATTGAATTGATTAAAAAAAGCATTCCCAAAACAATAAAAGCCGTTGAATAAGGAAAGCAAATAATGCGAATTTTTTGTTTTAAAACATTTCAAATAAAAGATATATTTTTGTTGAAATAAAATAACTAAACAGAATTTAATATTAATAATAATGGTAATTTTGAATTTGACAATAAATAAAGATAAACAAATATTCGAATTAAAGGAATTGCATGCTTATAAAATTGATCGTACTATTATTCAGATAAAAAAAAGTTTTATTCTGACTTTTTGTGACATACTGTATAATAATATAATTAAGATAAAGCTTTAATGGCTAGATATTTTTAACTTGTATTAATTTGCAATCTATCCTAAATATGACAATTCTTAGATTATTAATTATAAAGATTGAAAATTAATTTTAAATTTTTATTACAAAATTAAATTATAAATGCATTTTTTTTAGAGAAAAAGTGTAAAATTCGAAGTTTTGTTATTATATGTATTTAAAGGAAAAATTAGTTGTCCATAATGGTCAATTAGATAATTAGAACCATCGGCCGGACCTATATACTGCGTAACTATCAAAAGCATCTCAATTAAATAGCCAATTAACAAAAATCCAAATGTACAAGCTTTTAATACGCCAATTGAATAATATCCTAAATAAAATCTATCTATTCCGAAAATTCCAAAAAATATACTTAGTAAAACGGTTGTTTGATAATTATAATTGGTTACATATCTACACTTTAAATTTCTATAAAAGCCCACAGTATTACCATTGAAAGTTTTGTTGTCACATATAATTTTTTTTACAGGATAGCATGCTACTAAAACTAAACCATCTTTTGTACAGTTTATTTCATTTTGCTTTTCAGGATCAATTTTGGGATTGCTACAATAAAATTGCCCTATTCTTAATTCGGAGCAATTTCTTTTTTTCCAATTATCTACGCATGTTGCTTTTTGAATTATCAGAATCGTAAAAAAAACATGTTTTATTGTAGAAACTAGCATTTTTAATTTTCTTAGTTATATATTTTTGGATAAATTAAGTACACATCGTTGCATGAAACGAGACAATTTTACTGTCATTATAATAATTAACTTAACTAATAAAGTAAAGCATTATTTTTTTTAGATGATTTATTCAATTAGTAAAAAAATTAAGCAGTTATCTAGTGAATCTAGTATTAAGCAGCTTTGATTTAATATCATATAGACAATAGCTATCTTTTAATTTCGAAAAATATTTTAAAAATTAATTATTAACTATCTTTTGATTCGATTTTTGAGTTCAAATTAGTAATCTTTTTATATGAAAAATTAAGAAAGTTAAAATATTTTTAAAAAATTTTCGAATTCGTGATATTTTTAGATTTATTACTCTAAAATCCTAAAAACTCTAAGTTATTTGGGGAAATGTTATGGAAAATTAAATTTTTGATAAATTTTCAATTTGCTCTTTTTGCCCATGTATTTTTGAATGCGTATTTTAGCTTCATTGTATTGCATGTATTGCTATAACTTTCTATAGTTTCAGTGGATCCAAATAAAATTTTACATAATCATAAATGACTAAATAAACTTTAAAAATATTTATTAAATTTAACTACAGAATTATTTGTAACGGTAACAGCAGAACGAGTTCTACCAGGCTTTTTCGTATTTTGAGTTTAACTGAAATACCAAATTTTGGTAATTTCTTGATTTCTTGGTCAAACCAAAAAGTCAAAACCACAAATTTAATATATATATTTAAAGATTATTTAGTCATCTATGATTATGTAAAATTTTTTTTGGATCCAAACTATAGAAAGTTATAGCAAAAAGAATTTAAAAACAGCATTTTATTGGAATTTTACAAAGTGGTAATTTTTTGGCAGCTTTTTAAAGATATTTTTCGAACGAAACATGATATGACTCATTTTATCAGTATTGAATTTTACGTCAGAATATGTGTATATCAAATGTTGGTAAAATTCAAACCTTCGAGGACATTTTTGGTTAAAAGTCGGTCATGGTGATTTGGGCCTGTTCCCTTTTAACTAGAGGTGGAAAGTAAATAACACTAATTTCTTAAACTAGAAAGGTGTTAGTTTATGTGTATAAAATTTCAGCCATTTTGGCTGACTGGAACACATTTTTTTTACAAAACAAAAACGGTCATTTATTATTGAACACCCGTTATCCTATTTTTTTAAATTAAAATTTAAAACAAAATATTTCAACTTAAAAAAAAATATAAAGTTAAAGTACATACAAAAAAGAAATACGATAAAATAATTCAATTAAAATTAATTCTGGGTTTTGGACACGAAATCAGATAACTGGTCAATTCAAATGACCGATAGCTGTTTACTTGAATCTGTTAAGCCAACAATAAATAGGTCGGTCTAATTTGCGATAAAATCCTACTCGCCAAATAATGCTAACATCTTAATTTTGTATAAAAGAAGTCTTATATGTAAAAATAAAATTATTTTTTATTTAAGTTATAAGTTATCGAAAATTAGATATAATTTAATTTTAAATTAGTAAAAAAAAAATCGGTATTTTTAATACCGGTTCGCCACACTTCGCCATATCGTAGATCCACAACTGGGGATTAAATATAAAAATAAAAATCAAACAACTTTTTAATTATTTATTTTTTCAAATTTAAAATTTTCTTCTCAGTTTTCTAACTTTCATTCGTTTTTGTCAATATATCATTGTCTAGTTTTACTTCTACATTATTACTAAAATGCTTCTTAATTCCAGCAGCTGCTGCTATTGACAAAGTAAGACCAGCTGCAGCTGCCGATATCGATTGGGCAGCTGGAGCATAAATTCCACCAGCAACAAAATCACCTCTTTGTTCATCATCATCTGACTCATCTGTGCTTTCATCACGATTGCGAAAATAGTCCAAAGTTACAAAGTGAAAAATTTTACTTTAAATAAAATATCATTAAAAATTATGTTTCTTAAAAAATATTTCAATAGCATAGTCTAAAATATATTACATAAAGACAACATTTAAAAACTCTAATTCTCTATAGGTTTATAGGTAAATTCTAGTTCATATTTTTACCTTTTAAACTTTTATTAAAATCAAAAACCCTAACTAGCAAAAAAGTTTTGTTTTTATGAAATTTAAATAAATAATGATTCATTATTGATCACATAGTTATATAAGATATATTTTTACTTTTTTTATTACCTTTTCTTTGGAGCAGGGATAGTTGCTTTTTCTAGTAGATTTTTATAAATTTCCGACTGTTCAAATCTAGAGTAGCTATTTTTTTTCATTAACTCAAAAATGTGCTTCTCAGCTTCATAAAAAATATCTCTACTCGGATTATCAAGTGACTTTGTTATTTTATTTCTAATCGTATCATTAATGTTTACTTCAGCACCAGCTTCTGGTGATAAATGCTCTCTATTACAAGTTTTTAAATTTAGATATTTTTTTCATTCATCTTAAACAAAATTTTAAATACTTGTATATTTTGTGAACAAGAAAAAGCAATTCAGACGTAGGAGCTCGCCTTACAGCTTGGCATGCTAGATAAAATTTCAAATTTTCCACACTAAATTCAAGCTCACAAAATTTCATGAATTCTCGTACGCCACTAGGATCCTTAAGTAAATCACGAAAACTAAAGAGCCATTTTTTTACTCTAAGCTGAGTCGGTTGATCAACTAGTGGTGCACTAATTTCCCACATTGTTGTATCATCGCTGATCCATGGGTTTGATGGTTGACAATGACCAAAAAAACCATCATACTCATTATATATTTCACTGTATGCACAAAGACTTTGAAGAGCTTGAGACGATTTCGTTCGTACTCTATTTTTTAATGATTGTTCGAAAAAATAAATTTTTTTTCTAATAAATTCATCCTTTTTTGAAAATTTTGGATTTTCCTGCATTAGATTTACTCGAATGTCTTCTTCTAAAACAGATGATGATTCATTCTTATTTAAAAAAACTTATTTAAGTAAAATATAAGATGCTAATTTTAAAATTACAACAGATCGCATATTTTTCCAAAATGCCTTCTCTTGGCTGTCTAAAAAGGTTTTTTCAGCTTTTTTTCTGTCTTTTAGGACTCTAAATATTTATAATTGATAATTATTGGCAGATAAAAATAAAAATATTTACTTGATCTGATAATCAGCTTGCATTTTAACAAAATCCCATTGATGAGCCAATTTTTTTCTTAAATCGTCAAGAATCGAAATTTCCGAATCATTTAAAGCATGTTTTTCTTGATTTCTCATTGTTCGCTTTAACAAGTATATAGCTTAATTTTAAAAATATGAATCGTCATAAAAATAATAGAGTTAATAATTGTACCATAATCAGTGTGTCCAGCATTCCAATTTGTAGAAATCCAAAAATAAGGAGACTGAAAAAATTTTTTAAATTTAGTTCTATGAAAAAATTTAAGTTTTGGAAGAAAACTGGATAAATTTTATTTTAGAAAAGTACATTTCCTACGCATCATACGAGTAAATTTTTCTTCAAATTGGTTGACAAAAAGTTTTTAAAATTATATATTTCTAATGTTACATCAGATTATCTAAATAAAAAAATAGAAACTCATAGCATTCTTTTTTTTGTTATAAAAACTTTTTTCCAATTTTTTTTTCAAAATGAAAAAGACAAACAGCTTTTTTAATTGGGATTTTTTTTGTAAATATAAAATGATTACTTGAAATCTGTAAAGTTCACTATCTTCTTTAACTGACGTTGATCCATTTTCTGTTACTTGAAAAAAATATCCAAATCTTCGTAATAATGTTGCCAAATGCAAAGCCTCATCTTTTGAAATTAAAAGATTGATCAAAAACAAAAAAAGTCAATTGATTTTTAAAATTATCATTCAATCACTAGACTGAAATCCGATAATTATATGATTAAAAAGATTTACCAATATCATCAATTCCCAAATTTTTTTCAAGCCAATCAATCAAATCTTCTCCAGTGAAGGCATTCGATATAGTAGTCAAAAATAATTTCTGTGATTTCAAGGTAATTCCAGTTTGACGATGCTGCATTGCTTTGACAACATTCTCCATCTAATTGAAAAAAAATATTTTTGGTGATTAGAATTTAAATAAAAGATACTTTTTGAAAAGCAAAATATCGAGGATATGATGGTTTACTTAAAAGGTGATTATGCGATATTTCCATTTTAAATTAATTTTTTAAATCCAGAATAATTCCAGAATCCAGAATAAATGAATTAATTTTTTTAAATGTTAAATGACTTCTCTATGTTCAGTTTAATGAAGAATCTCAAATAAAAATTTATTGATTTTTAAGATTAACGAAAAAAAAAGAATTTATAAATTTTATTTTGAAAAAATCGATTTTTTCAAAAGATACCTCTTGAATTATTGTTTTCACATCATAAAAAATATCTAATTTAAAATCATATTTATTTTCAAATTATTCTAAAATGAAAGAAAAATAAAGTGTCTTTAAATATTTTTAAATCGTAATCATCATAAATATTTTAAAATAAAATACGTATTACAGAATTTTTTGAATATTTTATTGATGATATATTTAAAAAAAAAATAAAAAAACCTAAATTTAATATATTTCTCTCTAATTATTATAATAGGAAAAATTATTTTGCAAGTAAAATTTAATTAAAAATATTCCAATTACTATTAGCTTTCAGCTACTTTTAGTAATTCAATTTCCAATTCTTAACACATTAATAAACTTATTTCGGTTTTGTCTCCAGTTCTGATACTCGTCTTATATAAATATTTTCTTTTGGCTTTTGACTTTCCTCAAGATCCCCAAATCCATAGTTATAAGAACAAGCGATCGCTAAAGTTGTTCCAAATGAATCGAAACACAATGATGTAATTCCGGTTGGATACGAATGAAATTGACAAAGTCTTTTTTTATTAAAAGGATCCCAAATATTTACCATTCTTTAAAACAATATCTAAATATTCTTTATCTATAGGTATTCAAAAACAAAAAAGTTACTTACCCATCCGCACCTCCGGTGGCAAAAGTATTATGAATACTATGAAAAGAAATTGTATTAACTGGATAGACTAACTCGATGTTATTTTCTTTGATTCGATGGCATTTGAAAGCATATTTTTTTCGCTGTTCCTCAGGGTTCATATCAAAATATTCCACAGCAACTCTCCCTTCGATAGAACTTAAGACAAATCCTTGCTTGTTAGGAAAACATTTAATAGATCTTGTTTGGTACTTCAAACTTGATTCTCTTGCTTCCGATATTCCCATATTGTTTAAATTCCATATTCTAATTTTTCTATTTGCTGTTCCAACAATTAGTTTTTCATCACAATTATCCAGTGTATAAACCTTATCTGGTTGTTCATAAGAGCCAACACAACTTGGACTCCTGGTATCCCAAAGTTTAATATACCTATCCCATGATCCAGTAACAATCAAATTTTTACTATTACAATAATGAACACACCTAATTGCTTCTTGATGAAATCCAATAATACTTTCTTTCTGTGTTTGATGATCATGCATTATTAAATTTTTATCTAAACCTCCACTAAATGTTTTATTTGAGTCGCCAAAACAGCAATCAAGGACAGCTTGCTTATGAAAAAATGTATTTGCAAGACGATTAGCATCAATATCATACAAGCGCACTGAACTATCCCATGATGCCGTCAACAAAAATTGAGAGCTTTTAGTTCCAAATTTAATTGATGAAATAGCATCTAAAGGAGTATCATCTAATTGATATTCTGACATAGCAAATATAATTGAAATTAAAATATTACTTAAGTTTAAATTTTTTTAAAACTTTTTATATATAAATTATAAAAAAAACTATGATTGCCGTTCAAAATTTAAAAAAAAATTAAATATACTTGTTTATTAAATTGTCTTATTTTTAGAATTAATATTAGCATTTTAAAGCTTTAATTTTGATTTATTGATTATAATAATATTTGATTGAAAATATCAAGTTATTTTATATAAATATAGAATATAAATTGAGTTGTTTGGAATTAAATTTGAAAAAAATCTTAGAATACTCTTTTCCTACAACATAGCATATTTTTAAAGCAACCCAAGAAAAAAAATTCAAAAATTGGTTTAGTAGAAAATTATTTTAAGCGCTTGAAATTACAGTCTTTCTTCATGTTCATTTTTTTCTAGTTATTCTTATCAGATAAATCAAAATGTTTTTCTAAATGTCTAAATACTAATCTGTTTTGATGAATTTTAAAGGTGATTAATATCAACTAATTTTTAAAAGATTATTTTTTTGTTAAATTATTTTTATTAACGCACCAGCTTTTAAAATTGTTTTCTAAATTAAATTGAAGCTTATTTTGGATACAGTCCTTTTTTTATAATTGGTCAAACAAAATCGGATCTTAAACTTAAAATTCTTCGAGATTGTTCGCATGTTAAATGGTGAATTTTTAGCTCTTTCAAAGCATTTTTGGCATTATAAAAATTTAATTTCAAATCGTAGCTGCTTGATTGAAACTCTGATGGGTAAATATCAACTGCCTTCTCGATAAGATTATTAAGTAGTATAGCGGATCCTTTTTTCAACATTAACAAACTGATTGATTCATTTGTTCTTTTTAAAATATAAAAGAATGAATTTGAATATTAATTAGTTAATTTTTTTTGTAAAATATACAATCTAAAAAAACAAGTGATGTCGCAATTAATACTAAATTCATTTAAGATTGGTATTAGGTACTTTTTAACATCAAAATTAAGCTGATTAATGCCTCCTTCATTGAAGATATTGTTTAGTATCAAATCTTTAAAATAAAAATTATCTATTTCGCTAGAAAGCTTTTTAATTATTGTGTTCAAAATTTCTTGAGTTAAAGAATCTTTTAACAGATGTAGCATGTTCCGTAACGAAATAAGCATATCTGATGCAGAATCTGTCAAAGTTTGTTTATAAATTTCAGACACTAAAGGCATGCACATCCATTTTTCATGTATGTAAGAGTAAGCTCTAGATGTGAATTCCAATTTACATTTGTGTACTATTTGGTTAACAATGTCATTTTTAACTTTTTCATATGATGGTAACAAGTCATCAAAAATAGTTCCTTCAATGTCCAAAAAAGACTTGCTAACTTCTAAATTCTCATCAAAAAAAACGTTTATTTGACTTTCGGAATAAAGAGAGTTTTGTGAGTTCAAATTTTTCAAAAATTGATGCTTTTCAATAAATTGCGCATATTTTACTCTGTAAAATTGTAGCTGAATATAAAACTAATTTTTAAATAAAGCATCAAACAAAAAAAATAAGCTATTTCATTTATACTCACTTTTGAATTTTTCCAATCTTCTAAAACATTAATAACAAAAATAATTGTATTTAAAACACCTAAATAAGTCTTCGAAAATATATTGTTTGCTTCATCTCGTAAAATTTGACATAATCTTAGATGAAATTCTTTGAGCAAGTCAAGTTGTAAATTAGCAAAACATATTTTCTTCGATGGAAATGGCAAATTATAATAACGATCTTGGATAGATTTAATCAAAAGTATTAAACATTCGGCACATTTTGTTGATATTAGAGTATCATAATTCAAATAATTATTTGCCATACTATCAGTTGAAGCTGTGATATTTTTATTTAATGAATTTTCAATATTTTTATTTATAAATAATGAATAATAGTCGTTTGAAAACATTTCATCAAGATATTTTTGCCAAATCTGTTTTTCTAAATTAAGCCAATGAGTAAAAATCTCGTCTTCGCATAATATGTGAAAGCAAGTGTAATGAATTTGATGGTTGGATAACATAGCTTCATTTTCAGTTGTTTTTAAAAAAGACTTTAAATGATTACTAAAAATGAGGAGTTCATCAATTGTATGTAAAAATTGTTCTGAATTTTCAGTAAGTTTTTTGATATCAGTTTCAAGTTTATCTTTAATCAAAAATATAAGCTTGTTTAAGAACAAAATCTAAAATTGGTTAAATTTTATAATTATAACAAATTTAGGATAAATTTTAATATATTACTAGGACTGAGTGCTTACTCCAATACTTATTCTCTTCAAAAATAGGCTGAATGAATCGACTTAAAAAATAATGCTGCTCTTTTATCCATTGCAATATTTGGGAAAGAAACCATTCAGGCTTGATTTAAAAAAAATATATATTTAAATTTAAATTAGAAATCTAACTATTCAATACTTTACTAATATCGTTGGTTTTTCGATTAGTAAAAAAATGAAACCTAAATCGTTTTTCAAATGGTTTAATTAATGTTTCTATTACACTATTTTGATTTTTAAAACTCTCTTTTGTTTCCAAAAAAGGCTCATCAATAATAAGTAGATACAAAATGTTATCATGAATATTTCTTTTCAAATTTTCTGATTTCTCTGTTTGATCAAAATAACTGCTTATTTTTGGATAATTAAAAATATTTAAAGTTTTTTTAAGCTCTTGCTGAAAACTTTCTCTAAGAAGAGTTTGAATAAAACGTAACAAGTCAATCGTATAAAATTTCAAATTGTTGAATCTTGTTTCGGTTGAAAATTGAAAAATTTCTTTCAATCTTTCATATTTTTGAATTAAGTCTCTAAAAATCTCTGATTGTTCCTTAGAAAAATTTATATCTATTTCTGCATTTGTAGTTTGATTTTTTGAAAGATCAATCGATAAATTTTTAATTTTGATTGAGTTAAAAATTTTCAATTTTTCTAAAATTTCAAATTTATACTTTTCAAAAATAATCAAAATCGAAAAATAATCATTTTGTCGTTTTAAACTAAGAGATCTTCTTATTAGCTGCTTCAATAATTCGTTCTTATTTTTATCTTTTTCTTTTATTTCAATTGAATTATTAAAATTTTGAATCGAAAATCGAATTTTTTTCTCTTTTTCTTTTAATGATTGCAGTTTAACGTTTAGCGAATTGATTCTTGAACTAAAACAAAAAAATTCATTTTGATCGAGTTTTGATAACTGATTCGGTAAGCTAATTCGTAAATTATCTTTCAATAAGTTAATTTTTTTATTGAGTCTGATTATTGTCTCTGAATACTTAACATCATCGTTCAGTAGACTTTGGTCAACATTTATTAAATCATTTACGGTCTGAATTGAATCAGGTGATATTTCTTTAAATTGGAGACTCATAATAAAAAATGTTACACGCAAAAATTTTTTTTAAACTAAAAATATTTTCTAGAACTGTCTCTATTAATAATAAAATTTCAAATCTAATTTTCCATTTGAAGACATGTTATTTATGCAAAATAAGAATATTCCTTCATATAACAAAGCTTGAAAGTTTAAAAAAAAAAGAAGTATTATAGAATATTGAACTTAGTTTTGTATTTATATTCAAAACATGTGAAAATAATTCTGACAAAAAAAGATTGAGAATTCTTCATTAATATTAGATATTTTTAATATTAGATAAAGTATCTCGTAAAAATCTGAAAAATTTATCAGCTACAAAGTTTGTATCACTTAAATTTATTCGGTGCAAAAACTCTGTAACTCTGCATTTTAATATATGTATTAGAAACTTTTTAAAAAAATAAAACGGCAAAGAATTTTCAGAGAGAAATTATGGGTGATACAAGCTTTATATCAAGTTTTGAGAACAAGTTTTGAACCTAAATATTTTTCAGATGGTTTGATTAATGTTTCTATTACAAAATTTTGCTTTTGAAAACGCAGTAGAACTTTTTGTTTGGCCGTTCCAAAAAATTTTTGCAATGGTCTCTTAACACCCAATTTGATATTAAACTAAATGCATTTTAAATTTCAATTTTACTCTCAATTTTAAATTTATTTTTTCTTATATTAATTAATATTTTAAAGCATTTAAAGACTTAATTTTTTATGATATAAACGAAAACATTCAGTTCCAAAGATATATTTTTAGAAGATTCTACTTATTGATTTTAACTTTCAATTAAATTCTGATAATATAACGTTAGTTGATGAATACAATTTAATAATTTTAGTTAAAAAAAATAAACGAAATAATAATAAAAATATGTATTTTTTCTAAATTTTAGATTTTTATTTCACTCAGATATAATTTTTGAAACAGTTCCATCAGAATTTCCAAAATATGCTGTTTTTGCTATTCCAATAAACAAGCCGGTTTCAATCACACCAGGAATTAACTTGATATTTTGGTTGATAAGTTTCCAATCATTATCTTCATCTTTATTGAAAATCCAGTCTAAAATAAAATTTCCATTATCTGTAATAACAGGACCGGCTTTTCCTCGTCCAGTTCCCGAAAATTCTCTTAAAAAAATTTTCCCTCCAAATAATTTTTGAACCTTATCCTGAACTAACGTATATGCAGAGGGTAATACTTCAATTGGAATTCCTAGTGACCAATTTTCACCCAACTTGGTAGATTTTTTTCTGAAATCTGCAATAACAACAAATTTTTTTGCATAAAATGCTAAAAGTTTCTCTTGTAGATGACAACCACCACCACCTTTAATACACGTTAAATCTTGATCTACTTCATCAGCACCATCAATTGTTATATCAATCTTGGAAATGCAATCTTATACATGTTTTGAATTAAATTAAGTGAAGTAAATTTATTACGTTTGTATTAGTTTCTAAGTCACCAATTCTCAGATTATATTTAGATAAAAGCTGTTTAGCTTGAAATGAGGAAGGTATGCATTTAATATCTAAATTCTCTTCGGCTATCCTTTTAGCTAAATTATTGTAAAAAAAGTATTCACTTTAAAAAAAACGGATACCTAAACGTTCAACAGCAAAAACTATAGTTGAACCACTTCCAATTCCAATTGTTTTTACATTCTAAATCAGTTTTGATTTAAATTAACATTAATCCACATTTTTGGCATCATAGGAAAGATTTAGTAAATTATATATTAAAGGCTTACGTCATTAATATTTTCATCAACTGCTTTAAATGCAGCATTTTTCTTTCCTCTTTCAATTAAATCCAAATTAGAAGTCCCAGAAGTCATTTTATTTAAAAAATGCTTATTTGAAGTTTTTAAATTTTTTGTAAGATTTTTACTAAAAAATAACTTATGAATTCTAAAGGAAAAAAGTTTCATTTTTTTTAAATAAAAATGAATTAATTTCTCTTTGTTATATACAAGAATGGCTCGTTTTATTTTCTTTTTTAATTTCAATTCTAATTTACCACTTTATATTTTAATTATAAAATAAATAAATTAATTAATTAGAATAATTTTTTATTTCAAAGAGTAAAATAATCGAAAATATTTAAAAAGTATTTTTAAATTTTGATTGGTGTCTTTTAAATTACAACTCAACTTTCAAACTTAATTGAAATTTAATTAATAATGTATGCTTTATCATATTTATATTTGGTTAAATAATTAAAAGGTCATGAAAAATATTTTCCTCCTTTGCTATTTATTAATTAAATCAACTAAAAATTATTTTTTTTTGTATTTTTTTTTGTATTTTACAAATTCTTCTTCATCTTTTTCTGATTCAAATTCTTCTGACTCACTTCGATCATCAATAAAGTCACCATCACTAAATGCTTTAAAAGCAGTTTTACAAATATAATAAAACCATATAATATGCATAATTTGTAAAGAAAATAACAAAATGTTGAAAAAATAAAAAGCTGGGAATTGGCCAATAAGATTTTTAGCTTCGATTGTTGTTGATTTTAATATTCTAAACAAAAATGGTTAAATTATTCTTAACTGATAATGTAATTAATACATTAGTGGAAAAGCTAATAATCGAGTAAAAAACCATGTTAAACCAAAAATTGTAAATGTAACATTACAGAATTTTTTGAAATTTGCATAAGAAGCCATTTTTGAAATTTCGAGCCAACAGTCAGAGCTAAATAGAAAATATTATCTATTAAAGATAATAAAAAAATTAAAAATAAATTACATGTCATGGATTACTAGTACCAAGGTACCAAGTCTAACAAAATTGCACACATAGCTAAAAATTATCAGTTTAATAGTTACTATATGGTGTAAAAACATTTGCCAAAAGTCTTTTCGTTTGATGTCAAAAAACTGGGTTACAAATAGCGATATATAAAAACCAAGTTCAATCATATAATACCAATAAACATCATTTGTAATTTTATGTTTAGGATATCTAAACCAGCATTCACTTACGTCCCACATCCATGGTTTCTTTTAGAAAAGTTAAATAAAAAAAATCAAATCAATTTTAGTAATTATATGTTAAATTCTTGAATTTTTAAGCTTCTAAAAATTCAGTATGTAAGACATTTTCTAATTTTCTAAATAAAACTGTTAATGTATTTGCTAATTAATATTAATGAAAACAGTTTAATTTTGTTAACTTTAATTTTAAAGCATAATTTATTTAATTGATTTTTTATTAGGTAATAAATAGTATTTTTTATTTATATATAAGAAAAGCTACTTTCAGCCTTTTTATAATCAATATATATGCAAAATTTGATAACTTACATCAAACAATATTACAATTCCATAGAACCATATCAATGTGTAAAAAAAAAATCTCCAACTAGATTCAGTAAATTTTTTAAGAGTGGATGGCTTTTCAAAATTTAACCTCGCTTTAAACCAATGACGAATTTGATCAGGTTCTAAACTTGTTTCTTTTGAAAGAAACTTTTAATTTAATATTTTAATTTAATTGAACAAATTAAAAAATTTTAAAATATTACTTCACATATTCCATCTGTAATTTTTAAATGTTTATTATAGTATTTTTCTAATGTATTATTTAAAATAAAGGTTTGTTCTTTCTCATTTAAACCAAGATATCTACCAAATGGTTTGCCAATCATTCTTAAAAATAATAAATTTAATTATTTTAAGTCTTAGTTAAAAAAATCATAAGTCAACGAATATAAAAACATTTCCTTGGAACTCTTAATGATATGAATTTCTCATTTCTAGATTAAAAAAATCATGATTAACTAAAACTTAATAGATTTCAAATATCTTTGCAAAATTATTCTTTTCAATGAGCAATAGGAATTAAATTAAAAAAAAATTCTTACTTTTCAAAATAAATTCGAATACAGAAAAGAATCGATGCTACGATTGTTGGGATAACAATCAAATTAGTGAAATTGCATTTGTTGTATGTAAATATTTCATCCCAATCAGAATTTTTTGGCAACCAGAAACCCTGATTCCAAAAAGATGAATGAATCGCCTTAATTATGTTCATTATCTGAATTTTTTTTTCAATAAATTACAATAATACAAAAATATAAAATAATTCGAAATAAATAACGTTTATAAAAAAATTAATTCTTGATATATTTTTTTCTAGATGTGACCCGTCTATTTTTCAAAAAATTTATAATTAATCCAGATTTTAAATGATAAATTTATAAGAGATATTTATTATAGTCTTGTTTGAATTTATTGCTTTTAAATATATGTTATCATATTTTTTAGGATAAAAAAATTTCATTAAATTTGATTTTAAAAGCTATAATAATTTTATCTGTAAATTAAATTTTGCAAAAAGATTTTTACATTCTTAGAAAACACGTTATTTCAATTTAAAATATTTTTTAGTTTTTTGTTATACAATTTTCAATTTTGATTATTGATTCATTCGTTTTTTAGATTTTTTTCAAGCATTTTTAGATTTATGTTCCTTTTTCCAATAGCTTTTGTTAAATATAAATTTCTATAATGGCAAATTTTTACTAAAGATAAAGATTATTCAAATTTTTCAATAGTCTTATTAAAAAAATACATTTATTCAAGAAAAAATTAAATTTTAAAAATTATTTACTGGATGTCTACCAACTTATTATTTTCAGTCTCTAAAATTAAAATAGAAGAAAAAGTGCAATTATATTTTTCTAAATTTTCATTGCTATCGTTTCGATGCTGACTTAAAAATATCATCAAATTAAAAAGCTAAAAAACAAAACCCATAAACTAATCATAATTTAATTAACAATTTAATAATTGATTTTTTTTAATCCATTTTTATCTTTTTTTACAGTTATATATATATATATATTAATATATTAAAATTTTTTTATATGTATGTACACATTAACAGTTTTATTTAATTAGCTGATAACTAAGTTAAAAATTATCATAATAAATCTACTATAAAATTAATATTAAAATAATGGTCTCACATATTTAAATTAAAAAGATAACACAATTTCGAATGTCGATTGAATATCCAGATACTATTAATCCAGAATATATTTCAAATCCTTTTGTTCAAAGAGAACTTTATGATTTAATCGATAAGGTTTATTTCACTAATTTTGCAAAACAGGAAATACATGAAGAAAGAAACTTTAAATACAATGACACTGTTGATTTCGAATTAAAAAATATTGACTATGAAAATAATGATCCTAAAGTTAATGTGAAAAATTTAATTAAAAAGCTTCAAATTCAACATGAAATCGTTGGACGAAAGTTAAGTGATATTATATTACAAAATAGTCAGTCTTACTCAATCGAATTAAAGAGAGTGAGCGATTTTAAACAAATTTTAGAGGATTCATATCAAATTTGTCGAATTTCAAGACGATCACTCGGAATAACCCTAGATTCTTATATATATTCTCAATTGAAATTACTCAATAGACAAAATAAAAGATTAAATTTAATAAGACTGTTGGAAAACGTAGAAAAAATAAAAAATCTTAGTTTAAATACAAATAACATCATTCATTTGATTGGAGTAAGTAATTAACTTGAGAAAATTTATTTTAATTATTCAAAATTTAGACAAGAGATTATTTACAAGCTTTAAATTTTTGTATCAAAATAGAAAATTCTTTAGAAAAATATGACTTTTTAAAGTGTATAAAGTAAAACAAACTTTAACGATTACAGATTTTACATTAAAAAATTATTTTAGAGGTTTGAAAAAAACTATAAAAGAATGCTACAAGTTAATTGAAGACAATTCATCTATTGACCTACTTAAAATTTGTCGTAAATATGATGAGTGTTTATTTGCAAATATTTGTATGTCAAATCAAAAAATGAATAATTTCAAAGCCTTCTTAGAAAAGCTAAATGAAAATTTTAAAAATACAATCAAAAATGTATCTTTACAAACTTTAATACGCCTAATAGTATCAAGACGTTTTCCCATGGAAGAAAATGACACAGAAAATGAAAATTTATCTGGTCAAATTGAATCTTTTATATCTGAATTAAGGCAAAAAAACTTTACTAACGATTTATTTTCGGTAAACCTCTTTTTTTATTATTAACTTTTATATTTTTTAAATTAGCTAGTGGTTTTTGATGATTATGAAATATCTCTTAAAGAATTGTGTTCGAATTTATGGCAAATAATGAAAAATTTTTATTCAATGTCAATTTGGATGCATAACAATTTTAATCGTTAGTTAAATTTGATTAATTTTTAAAGTGTAAAATATTTTAGAGGAAATTCGAAAAATTTCTTATCTGATTGAATTCCTTTTAATTTTCATATGTATTGTTAAAAGTTTAATTATATTTTTAATAAGACGAAAAAATAGTCAAAAATTGAATATCATACTGAAGTAATTTTACAAGTTTTACCGTAATTTAACTAATGTTACCGTAACATTAGTCAAAAATGTTATAAATTTTGCTATTGTCCTATTCATATTTTTATAAATATTTTCTATAGTAATGCTAAACTAAGTATTTTTATCAAAAAATAGCAAATGTTTATTTAATTATTAAAAAATTTATTTATAATTAATAGAATGAACAATGAAATATTCAAGGAGTTTATTAAATTACTATTATTATTTAATTCAAATTTCGTATGAAATAGAATAAAACAAAGAAATTTTTTTTTCAAAATTAAACAGGATTATCATTTAAATACAATTGAAAATAGCTTTCTAAAAAATTCAATATATCAATATTTTATGAAAAATGTTTCATTAATTTAAAAAATTTTTTTCAGATTCAATGGGTGAAAATTTTGCCAAAATGACTGCTAATATTCAGTGTAAAATATGGGATGAGGTTCAAAATAATGTTAGCATCTATTTTAAATCTATGAATCTGGAGAATTTCAAATTTGACGATTATTTAGAAATATTGACAATATTAAGCCGTTTTATTGAATTGGGTAATGAATTTTGCAATAAAACATCTGAATGTGATATAATTATCCAAGCCGTTAAAGAACAAACATTAGCCTATATAAACTATTATCACTTATCTCACTTAGAGGAATTAAAAATGTTTTTAGAAAATGAAATCTGGGAATGTTGTCCAGTTAAAAGCGATTTCTCTGTGTTTAATTTGCAGGAATATAAATTTTTGAAATCAAATGTAGAACAAAATGCTTCAGAATCAACCTTAGAACTTATCGAAAAAAATATCACTTTAGACTCTGAAAGATCTAAGCCAACTAAATTCGAAATTAATGATAACATGGTTCAGCTAATCAATTTTTCTAATGAAAAAAAAAATAAATTTAACATTTTTGATGATATAGATATCTTAAAAAAAAACAAAACAAAAGATAGCTCTAATAGTCAAATTAGTCACATTGATGATGACTGCAAATCAATTAATGAATTTACAAAAGATTTGAGTTTAATAATGGATGTAAACCAAGAACAACCTATACTCACTAATACTACTTTAAACATTATCCGTTTATTTGGTAAATATATTCATATGTTGTCTGTTTTTAAAATCATATCATTTCAAGTCATTGGCTATTTAATGCAATTGTTTCAATTTTATTTCTATTATATTTTCATAGACTTTACTCAAACAACTGAAATTCCTACAGATCAAAATGAAAGATCAAATTTGAATATAGTAGAAAAAAATAGTACTTTAAATTTAATTTTCAAAAATATTAAGAACGATATATTTAATAACACAAAAATATCTATTCCGCGAATGAAAAAAATAAAACTTATTCAAAATCATGAAGAATACATCCTGTTAATAAAGCAAAGAATTATTGCAACAGAATCTTTAATTTATTTGTCTAAACAATTAGAAAATTTGTTTCCTTTGATAAAAAAAATTTTACCAGCTAAACAGATTAAAGAGAAGGAAATCAATAATCTGGACGCTTATACCAACATACTAAGAGAAACTCCGAAAATTCGAAGAACAATATACTCATTTATAGCTAATAATTCAATAGACTATAATCAATTGATCGATTCCATTAGTAAAGTAAATTGGGACCTGAATGAAATATTTTCACAACATAACAATTATATTGATGTTCTTTTGCAACAACTAAAGGATTTGAAAACGAATCTACAAAATTTAGATTCTAAGATTCCATTAAATAGAAAAATTGTGAATTCAATTTTAGAAGAAACATTAAGATTATGCATGAAGATTTTAGTAGATGGTTATTCGTCGGTTAAAAAATGTTCTAATGAAGGTAGAGCATTAATGCAACTCGATTTTCAGCAGCTTGTGGTAAAGCTCGAAGAAGAATTTGACATTAGACCAATTCCTGAAAAAGATTTTGTCGAAACTTTCATCAAGGCCTATTACTTACCCGATTCTTCAATTGAAAAATGGGTTAAAGAACATCAGGTAATTTAATCTGATTTTTTTTCTTTTTAAATTTTGTCTCTAATAGGAATATCAACCTAAGCATGTTATTTCATTAGTTGGAATAATGGGTCAAATATCGAAGAAAACTCGTTCAACCATTTTAAACACTTTAAATAACAATTTACAAATTCAATACGGCTCAAATGTTTAGGAAAAGTGATAAGGAAATTTTTCGAATATTATCTTATTGTTTTTTTTTTTGGTTCAAGTTATTTATTATTTTGATTATTAAAAAATCATATTTTGAATATTAAATTACAAAATAAAAACAAATAAAAAAAATTTCTTTGATTACTAATAATCAAATTTAAAAAGATAAAAAAAATTAATAATAATTTATTAATCCAAAATTTAAAGTGTTAGATACCCCCAAAAATGGTAGCCAACACTAAAAAGAAAATGGGGCAATTTTGATAGAAATCACAAAAATGAACTTTCCATTTTTTTGTATTTATCAATGAGCTGATTTGGATTAAATAAATTTTTTACTTATATGACAATTAATTCAGAAAATAAGACGCTTTAAAATTTCAGAGTCAAATGGCATATCTTGGTCATTTTTAAAGCTAAACATTTCAAATTTTATCTAATACGAATTTTAATTGAAAAATATCAATTTTGTTCAAGCTTTCAATTTATTTAGTCTATATATTTCAGAAGTCAGGTTAAAAGCAATTTTTCCATTACGGATAAAGGAAATATGATGCTAAATTAAAGCAATCATTTGTATGCTACTTAAAAATCGGAAAAACTGATAATTTCAAAAATTGAATATTTTTCTTAAGTATAAATTAAAGGCCTTGAAAATCATAAATGAAATCATATTCTGAATAAATTTGTAAATATTTATTACATATTGATGAAAAATCTAAAAATAATTTTAATCCATAATCAAGGATATTATTAGATATAATTATTATTTGATCTAATTTTAATTAAATTTATAATTTACGATAATTTTAAATTTTATACGAATTATATTTGCAACTTATTTTCTTTTTTAGATAATTTTGTAAAACTTTTTTTTGAAACTTTTATTTTTAAATTACGTTGCCAAAAAGAAAGTTTAAAATACCTAAAAGATGAAAAAAACAAATGAAAATTAAATTTCTTTTTTTTAATTAAAACTTGTTTGCATTTCTGAAGAACGAGACTAAAAATTAATTTAAATTTTAAAAATAGGTGACATCATTTTTTGATCTAAAATCACTAAAAAATTTTTATGTATCTTTTCGCATAAAATTTAACAGTATTCAAAAAAATTAAAAAAAAAACGGACCGGTAAGCAAAACAAAATCAACAACAAAATTAATTATCAATAACAAATATAATTTTTCTCTAATTTTTTTTTAATTTTTACTGTTCAGAAAAAAAACGTGGTTGTGATAATTTATTTTTTGAAATCTATGATTGTGACTGGCCTGTCTCGTTTAGGTTTGATTTTACAGTCATTGCAGTAAACTGTTGACTAAGATTTGAAATTTGATTTGAACCTTCATGCTTCGATTTAATTTCTGTCTGCTTTAGTTGGACATAGGTTTGAGCAGGTGGAGGATAATAATAATAAGGCAATGGATGAATTTGATGACTCTGGTGAGAATAAAAATGAGGTGGTAAATGAGAATGAAATTGTTGTGGAGTCGAAGACTGATGATGAGGAATTATATTAGAATGTAAATAAGGTTGTATATGCTGACGATGCAAGTGAGCATGATATTGGGGATATGTATGAGTTGATGAAACTGTATGAGAAATTGGTTGATTTTGTTGTGGTTGATTATGAGATACTATTGTTGCTCCCGATTGATAATTTTCAATCACAATCGGATACGCTTGTTGATAATTAGGATCTATATAAGGAGAAAATGAATGAGTGCTTTGAACTGCATAGCTGGACGGACTGGATGAGTAACCAAAATTATAATTATTTTGGGTATAGTTGTTGTTTCCATCACTGGAACTGTAACAATTACTTTGACTACTATTAATAGTATTATTTAAATTTTCTTTATCAGCATTTTGTCCATTATTTTTAAATTTAGACTTGAAAACTCCTCCAGAATCAGCTAACTTTACAGAGATTATTTTTGATTGATTAACATGATCAGGAAAAGGTTTGTTATTAAGCTGTTGAATAACTTCATCGCATAATTTATTGCTATCCAGTCTTGCGAAACCAACTCCTTTGGATGTTCCGTTGCGTTCTCTCATTATTCGAGTGGAACTAACATTTGCTGAAAATCGACTTTTGAGCATATTAGCTAGCAGAGATTCATCTATGTCTGATGGTAGATTTGCAAAATATAAATTTGTTGGATCTTGTTCACGTTGTTTAGCTAATTGAACGTCTTTTTGTTCTTTTTTTAATTCATTCAAAGCAGTTTTAGCATCATCAAGGCTTTTGAAATCTACAAATCCATAACCTTTGCATTTTAAAGTTTGTTTATCGACAATTGCTTTAGTTGACTTAATTTCACCAAATCTGTATAACAAAACAAAGTTTTAAAAAATCATTTCCAAAATCTGAAAAATTTACTTTTTGCACATTTCATAAAGGTCATCATCGGTTGTATTTTCCATTAAACCTCTTATGTATAAATTTGTTTTTGAGGTTGATGTTGGTATGAGTTTTTCTCGTTTTGTGATGTAATAGTCAGATTTAGAATATTGAAAATTTGATTTTGAATTATTTAGACTTGTTTCAGTTGTGTCTGATAGACTACCAGATGGACTAACAGACCCAGGCACCATTCGTGAGGAGTCCTTTATTCAAAAAAAGTAATTTTATTAAATTGAATGAATAAAAAGATAAACTTTTCTCAAATTTTTGTTGCAAATAAAAGAAATATGAGAATACAGAAAAATCAAGTTACATTATGTTTCAAGTCTGTTACTCTTTATATTATTAAATTTTAAATTTTAAAATTCAATCAATGGTGTGTGTATATGTGCAAAAGATAGAAAAGTGCGTGAATTATAGATTAAATAGAAGAAAAAAAAATTATTTTATTACCATTTCATTATTATTGTGCAAATAATATGGCAAACTTGGAACATAGACATTTGGCGTTGTATTCGGTGTATTAAAAAAAATAGGTTGATTTTTCGCCTCATAAATATTTGAGCCGTGACAATTAAAATATTTGTGACTAGAAACTGTTGGATTATTTTTATATCCTGATATAAGATTATTAGATGGAGGAGTTAATAAATTTAATGAAGGAATCATTGAACATGAAGATGAAGAGGCGTTAGAGGACGATATTGAAGTTGATGAAGTAGATGGAATATGAGCTTGCTCTTGAGCGTTAATAGCTTGTCCAACTGGATACATGTCTAAATTTTATATTTGACTAAACTTTTGAGAAAAAATTATAAACGTGGTTAAAATCGTTCTTAAAACTTTTAATTTTTAAACATTTTAACATGCGTTTGAAATTTACAAGTTAGTTTATCTATCCCTAAAAACAGAGCACATGCAACAAGTATCCCTTTGTTAGCTAGTTAAAAAAAATTTCATTGGTGAATTGCATCACGAAAAAGTTTTAATTTATAAATTCATCATATACTTGGTTTGCAATTAAATTAATTAGGATTGTTTATTTAAAATAAAGACTTTTTGCAAAATTGTTTAATACTAGTTTATAACAGTCACCGATGCTTATTGTTAATCGAACTATAGTTACAAAAGAAGGAAAAGTGATATTTTTAAGTTTTTAAAGAAAATTTTATTCAATTATCCAATTTTTATTAACTTCTTTAAAATTTCAATGAAATTGGAATAGATAAACTTGTTTTGTAAAGTTTTGCTACTTAATTTTTTTCCTAAAAATTATGAAAAAGATAAAGTAAAAACAACGAACAAACAATAAATCTTTTTTCAGGAAGATTGTTGTTTTAATACGTAGTATTGAGATAATTGAAATTGTTTTATTTCTATCAATGAAATTTGAACCTCTAAAATTTTCAAATCTCTATGAGAATTCGAACTATATATAGAATGATTGTTAACCAGATCTTTATTGATGATTTAAAGAAATGATTTCCACCAATAAAATTACTTGGCAAACATGGTTCGGAAATTAGGTAGATTATTTAGCATAGGCTGAATTGTTTTCTTAATGAATTATAACAAGATTAATTAAAAAAAGTAAGCAAAGGGCTTAAACTTTACTGGACTTATGATATACAGCCCATAAATAATTAATCGTTTGTTTACAAAATTAATTAATTGTTCTAAAATTGGTAACTGTTGATATTAAATTTAGCATAATATTTATTATTTAAAAATAAAATATCTTTTATAAAGTACCCGTAATTATAATATTTTCTTAATGCAAACCAAGATGCTCAATTTAAACTTTTAATTTAACAATTAAAGATAAATTATGATATAAAAGTTTGTTAATAATTATAATAATTTTTAAGTCTAAAACTAAAATTAAATAAATCAAGTTAAAGATTTAAAACATTTCTTTTAAATAAAATAAGCATATACTAATCATTTAATCAATACGTCAAAAAATTAAAATTAATAATAAAAATTTGATGAAATTTTCATATTGATAATACACATCTGGAATAATCAAAATACCTATAATAATTTTTAGATTTTAACAAAATTAATTTTAATGTTCTTAAAAAACTATTTTTTCAGAATAATAAAACTAGACTTTAAAATTTTTGCTTTATTAATATGAATAAAGGAATTCTTAAACAAAATTAATTGAATAAAATTTAAAATTATATTGGTTCTAAACCCAGTTTAAACATCTGAAAGCCTCTTTTTTATATAAGTCGCGATCTCTGCTGGGGAATTTAATTTCTCATAATCTGAATCAGGAATTTCATAGCCAAAGGTATCTTCTAATTGAACTATTATTTCAACTTGATCCAAACTATCCAAACCCAAATCTTTCATTAGATTTGTTTCCATTCCCACCTAGATAATTGAGAAAAAGTCAATAAATTTTTTTTTGGTTTCAATTTTTTTACTTGTGGATTTGCAGGATTTTCTTTCACTCGATCGAAATTTCTAATAATATCGAGAATTTTTTCTTCAATTTGATTTTTATCATATTTTATTTGATCACTAAATGAACGAATTCCATAGATCGAATTCAAAAATAAAGGTGATTTTCTGTTTGTATTAAAAGTAAGTGGAATTACTCTTTTTGAAGCATGATTAGTAATTTCACGGTAAGCGATAGCTTGACTCGATATTATTGGAGAAAATCTTATTAATTTTCTAAACATTATTGGTAAGATCCTGATTTATCTAAATTTGCAAGGAAATTTTATCGTTTAATTTTAATGCTTGGCGTGTGTGTTAAAGCTTTTTTAAGAAAAAGTTAGTCAATATTGCTTTCATATAATAATTATATTATATTTGAAATTAAACAAAATGCAATAAATTATTCATATTATTTTTGAACTGTTCATTCATAAATAAATGCAAAAAAAATTGTCTTGATTAATTTTTTAAAAGAACAATTCATTAAACGATAGTTTCGTAAGTGGATCCGATGTAAATATAAAAAGCGATAAGATTAATTCTTTTCAATTTTTAATTGCCTTAATTAATTTTTATTTACAAAATTCTCTCACTTTTCAATTTTTTTTAATTTTCGAACATTTTAAATATTTATCATTATTAAGAATTAAAAAAAATTATTAATTTTATTATTAAGGTATTAACTATTTAAGATTCTAAAATATTGATTCAGATTTTTTTCAAAGGGAGAAGTTTGAATTTAAGAAGATTACATTGTACATCAAATCTTAGGTAAAAAAAATTTAAATGTAATTAGTATCATAAGACTCTGATAAACTAATAAACTAAGGCACTAAATTTCTACTTCACCAAATAATTATTAAATTCTTCACCAAAAAAATAATAAAAAATGAACCAAATAAATATATTTTTCACCAAAACAATTTTATTTCACCAAATGTTATTCTTGATGTACCATCTACATGAACATTTTCCGTTCTTGAAATCGACTAAATCGGGTACTATGACATAAAGTAAAGGTTCGTGGTTTTTGTAATCCTCCAATTCATCCCAATCACAATTAAGGTGAACAGTCATCCAGTTGTCAACATATGTTTGATCGATTTGTTGATTATTTTTATTGCCGACAAAATATATATATATAGGTTATTGTTTATTTTATGTTTAATGACCGGTTGTTTTCTTTGTAACCATTGTGAAACGGTACAATGATTACAAATGGTTATTATTTATTTATTTGTATATCTGTATCGAGCTAAGGCTCCTTCAGATTAAAAAAAAATCAAAATAAAATAAAGTTAAAATAAGATAAAATATATAAAAAAAAAGAAAAATAAAATAAAATAAGTTAAAATTGAAGAAAATTAAAATTAGATATATTGAGATTGAGAATAACAGGATACAAAGAAAAATACTATTTACAATATTTTTTGTGAATAAAAAATTGAAATGGTGAAGTATAAATTTATTTGGCTAAGAAACCTATTTTGAATTGGTGATTTGCACAGGTAATTGTGATTTTTTGGTGTCAATTAAGAATAAATTTGCGACAAAATACACCAATTAGGTGTTAAATTTTGGTAATCGTTCTTTGGTAATCAAGATTATATTTTTTTGGTGAATAAAAAAAATATTATTGGTGAACGATAATTGTATGCCATTATAAATGTTCAAATGAAGAAAAGTTTTGAAAGAACACTTTTTATGCTAGAAAAAAAGTTTCATAACAAAAGTACACCAAAGGACACTTTTTTTGCTAGGAAAAAAAAGTGTACTTTAAAAATAAGTTCATTGCCTATCCATGGTTAATTTTGAATGGGTCTACCTATTCCCGACAAACAATAAACTGTCACCCACATATCAAAAAATTTTTCCCACATTGAAATAATTTTCAGCACAAAAATAACTTGACTTCTCTTCACTGCTCTCCACAATTAAAAAAACTTAATAAATTTTTTCATCATATTTTAATATTTGATTTTGTTTATATGTAATTTTATAAATACTATTTTAATAAATTATATAAAAAATTTATCAATTTTTTATCATTAAAATTAATTTGTACTTATATAGTTTATTTTGAATCTCGAGCGTATGCTTTGAAAAAAATTTACTTCAAATTACGAACTCTCGGTATTGTGAAATTCAAATACAAATTTAACAAAATTTCTTTCTATTTAGATAAATTAAAATTTAATAAAATAAAATAAATTAAAAAAAATTCTGCAACATTTTTTACTTAAAATAATTTTTCTGATGTAATTAAAAGAGAAAAAAATTTTCTTAATCAAAAAATAAAAACTTTATTTTCTTTTTTGTAAACCAAATCAAATCAAAGAGATAATTGAACACATATAAAATATGTTGGAAAAATTTTTAAATTTTTTTGTGATGTAATCAAAAATTTAAATGAAAAAGTTCAAGTTTAAGTGGCCATTATTGTTTGAAATTTGAAACTATTTCTTTAGTTATTCTATTCTATCATTATACGATTTAGATCTTTTAGCAAAAAATAAATATTTAAAAAATCTCTGATTTTTAGATTTGGAAATTTTTCTTTTGGTTACCCCTGAAACACATTTTTTTCGATTATTTCCTTTAATTTTTTCGTTCCAATTGTTATAAAAATTGTGTAATTTAAATAAATTTTTATTTTTAAACTTAACATTTTTAAATCCGGACCCGTGTTTTAGGGATAACCTTTTTTTTTTTATTTTTATGCTTGATTTAAATTTTTTAATTGAAAAAATGTTTGCTAATTTAAAATTAAATTCTGAATAATTAATGAATAAAAAAATATCAAATTAGCTAAATTCTAACAAAGCTTTAAAAAATGTTTATAAATTTTGAATTATATTAATCCAAAAAGTAACCATAGCTACTAAAAAATTAAAAAATTATAAAATATAATCTTTAAAATTATGCATATTGGCCCATAGAAATGTTTTCAAGAGCTCATTTGTTAATAGAACGTGAGATAAATGAAATCGAAAGCGAAGAAGACCTGACTGTTATTCGGCTCGATGATAACAATATATTTGAACTTATTGCGCTTATTGAAGGCACCCCTAAAACAATATGGGAGAAAGGAATCTTTCAAATTTACATGAAATTTTCCGAAAATTACAATTTTATCCCGCCAAAAGTTTACTTCCAAACTGTGCCTTACCATCCAAACATTGACATAAATACCGGTAAACCTAGCTTGGACTTTTTAGATGATGTTTCCAAATGGCGTCAAGACTACTCCATAAAATATATTCTCAAAAGTCTTCAGCATTTACTTGCTAATCCACTGCTTGACAGGTCAGTAAACATGGACGCTGTTTTCATGCTCAAAGGTAATCCAAAACAGTATGCCGAAATGGCCCGAAAGTCAGTTTATTCTACTCAAAAAATTCGTCAAATGCTCAAAGAAATGGACAATTTACGCAGCGAAGGCTTTGATAGCGAAAGCTTTTCCTCTTTGGCGAAAAATTTTCAATTATTTAGATTGGAATCAAAGCCAACTGAAATCATACGCAATGAAATGGTCATATCAAAAGAAGAAACAAAAAAAAAGCAGTTTCCTATTTCGTTTGACGAATATTCAATTCTTTGGCGGGGTATTGCCACCACTAAATCTAAAAAACATGATGAAAATGAATATTTAAAAAATGACTTATCTCAAAAGCCTAATTTGATGTCGCAACATATGTCTCTATCAATTCGTGAATTGGAACATCAAATAAATAAACAATTGAATGAACACCGTAATTTGATGTATGGAAAAATTGAATTTGGAAGAAAATCGGCCAGCACATACGAAATGGAAACTCAGCCAAAGATGGAGAGCAAAATTAGAAAACCAAAAATTGTAAATTATAATGAGCTTAATAAAACAGGTAGACTTTCTCAGCCAAAAATTGAAACTAACGTTAAAACAAATCTTATTATTGAACATAATGATGAGGAGTTTGAACATGAAGTAGATGAATTAATAAATTGGACTAAAAATATTGAATAAACATTTGATATAATTTTTTTATTAATTTATTTTAAAATTTCTCACATGTCTGAAAATATAATTTTGGTAACCCAAAATTCAGAGAATTTAGAACAAATTAGAAATTTAGGACATGATATATTTAGTTGGTCAATGCTTTAACCATTTTTTTTTCATATTTTAAATCTTGTTTGTGCAAAATTTGTGTTCAAAATTTTATAAACTTAAAGATGGCGTAAGTAATTAAGCCTATTCAACATAGAAAAAGTATTTAATTTTTATTTTAGAACAATTTATCAACCTTATATCGGCGATTGGAGGTCTAAAATTTTTTCTCATAGTCTTAGAATTTTTTTTAAATGCAAAAAATTTTAGATATGGCTTATTTGAATGTTTTGATAGCATTGGAGATTGTCTATTAGGTCTGTTTTGTCCTAATTGCTATGCAGCTTACGCTTCTGACGCTGCTCAAGAAAGTATAATTGCATCTATTCTACAATGTTTGTTTTATCCATTGGGTCTTTGCTTTTTGAGACCGAGAGTTAGAAATGATTTGGGAATTCCGGTAAATTCATATAACTATTATTAATATTTATAGTTTAATTTTATTCAATCAAGGGCTCAATAATCAAGGATGTTTTGGCAACTTGCTGTAAATTTCAAATTGTTTTAAAATTTTATTTTAATTTAGTTTTTATTTTCTAGTTTGTCCATGTTGTACAGCAATTCAAATTAAAAGAGAATTTGCCGACTAAATTTTTTTATTTTTTTAATAAAAACAAATTCTAAATAAAAATTTTAATAGTTATTTTTATATCTATCAAAAAAGGCCCATTAAAATGAAATCAACAAGAAAAAATTTAAACTTTCATTTTTTGATTTAATTTAAACAAAAAAATTGGCCAAAATATTTTTTTTCCATGTTTTTCAAATCCAAATGAATTGAAAAGGTTATGCTTTTTTCTATTAATTTCTGAGATGTTTAATCTATTAATGATGAGTACCCTCGTATAAAAATAATATCATTTAAGGGATTGAACTATATGACGACGTTTTATATCGGGCCTAAAGCGAACAATCTTCGCATGGTCTTGTACAACCTTTGGGTCCATATTGCTCAAACAAGTGCAAGTGCGAATTTTGTTTTCAAATTGTTTAAGATTTTTGGCCTTCCAATCACCCTCATAAACTTAAGCTTTAAAATTTCCCCACAAATCTTCGATTGTTCTTGCTTTTGGTACGTTTGTAGGATTCACTCAGAGTTGTTTAAAAGTCCCAAAAAAAAGTCTAAGTCCAGACTTTTTTTTTTTAATTTTTTTCAAAAGTCCTACTCTTTTTGGCTACCATAAAAACTATTTAGGATCGCAGAAATATAATTATATAAATAAATCAATAAAAATTTTTTAATGATATTTTAAAAAAACTGCTAAAGTTTGTAATTATCACATTTATTTTAACTACTCTCAAAAACTAAATCTAAATAAATTTTGAGAGGAATTTTTATTAAAACATAAAAAATTTATACATTAAATATTTATTAATAAAAAAATAAAATTTAGAAAAAAAAAAGTCCGGACTTGACTTGAGACTTGGGACTTTTAAACAACTCTGGATTCACTTCTTTGGCAACATACCTTATATTTTTATCTAATATATAATTCTGTATCATATTCACATAACGAGATAATGCTAAATCGGGCCAAAATACATAATTGCCATCTTGATAATATTCTTTAATCATTGGTTCAAGTCGTTTCTTAATACACTCTCCAAGGTAGACATGTTGATTGACCGCTAAAACATTAGGTACAAAATATGGTTCACTTATTCCACGTTCAGAAATAGCCAACCAGACCATTAATTTTTCTTGAAATTTTTAACGTACTTGTTCTTTATACTCTTCGGTGTCTTAATAACGTTACTGTTATAAAAAATATTATTTCCTGGCAGAGCGATGTTGCCAAGAGTGAATTATGATTCATCATCAATTATAAATTTATATCTGCTATATTTTAAAAACATTCGACGACATTTGGCCTAGCTGCCTTCTCATGGTTGTCATTTAAATGGTGTTTCTTGTGTTTTTTATACTTTTTGATGTTTGTATACTTCTTTAAAATCTTTCTTATACAGGTATAGTGGCAATTAAACTTTCAAACCATCTTTCTTTAGCAATTTTAGCAGGCCTACCACTTACTTTTTTTCTCTTGAAAATTTTATCTTTTTCTTTAACATCTAGCCAACGATATACAGAACGTTTTCTGTATCCAAGACCAATGAATCGTCTTACAACTTCGGCTTTTGGCAAATTTTGGTTACTTTTTACAAAGTTGTACAAATTTTTTTCGATGGTTTCGTACATTTTTAATAACAACTTATCGAAAATTCAAATTTATGATATAAATTTTATTTATTTTAAAGCTAGAATTAGCCTGATTTTAAATTTAAAAAAAAATTGGGAAAGGTCTTGTTCACTCTTATAGCAATTCCTACAGAAATTACAGAAGAAGACTTTTTAGATTCATACACGTATGTTGTAGGACAAAAAATAAAGGGGAGAAAATGACTTGTCTCACTTGTGAATGCGATTGGTTTTTACTTAACAAAGTTTAGAACTGGGGCTACTCTAAAGCAACTTTTAGGTTTTATTCAAAAACATTCATAGGATCGGATTGTGAGACAAGTACATGATATTCTTGCCAAATATTTTACATGACTTAATCTAAGATTCAATACAATAAGCCGCAATGGTATTGAAGAAAATGAAATAGTAACAATATACGGCTATATAAAAAAGTCATAAATTTAAAAAATATCCCAAAATCATGACTATTTGAATTTGATTTTTTTTTCATGATCTAAATTTGCCATTTTAAAGCTTTAAAAAATATGCTAATTTAGTTTATATGTTTGCCTATTTAAAAAAAATAAAAAAAATACAAAAACCTATAATATAAAACATTAAAGCTTTTTCAGGAAAAGACATTATACAAAGCTACTAATAAAATATGTTCAGTTTGTAGCAAATCCATTTTTTTTAAATCATATATCACCACCTCAATCTCAAAACTATTTATTAAAAACAAAAAATAAGTCGTGATTTTTTTATTTTTAATTTAAGATTCTTCTGTGTTCAATAGCATTTAATTTTGCATTTTTCCAAAAAATTTCTATCAAAACTTTAATTTAAGTTTTTTTAAATCATTTTTCTGAATCTAAAATAAGCTAAAGACTAATGTCCAAAGTTTGATTGTTGCGTTTTCGTCAATATTTTTTTTAAAACACAATATTCATTCAATTCTTGAAGTACTATCTTTAAATTCAATAATTTTAAAAAGACGTTCGAATTACTAATACTATTATAATTAAAAAAAGCTGTATCCCTAAAATAGCTTTTGCAGGTGCAGATTTTTCAAGAGATTTCACATCATATGACTTCAAATTATTGAATTTTATTAGTATAAAGTTGGATTATCCTCTATTTAAACAAAAATAGTTTTCGGAAGAAGAAATTTTAGTTATTTAGGCAAACATAATTTCACAAATTTTGAACCAACTCAATTATAAAAAAACTTTAAACTTTAACCATTTTAGAATGTTCTTTCCTTTTTAAAAATAAGAAAACAATTTAAAAATATTTATTTGGGCAAATTGAAGTTTATGATCAATTTAAATTTATCATGCTCAAAGACTATAACTAAAAAAAAGGTTTTGAATATTTTTTGAGTAAAATATTTAGTGCGAAGGCTCATTATCAAAGTAAACATTCAATTTTTAATGTCTGCAATTTTGTGCAAAAAATTTGCACAATACTTAGCTATAGTTAAACATGTTATGCTACACTTTCTGCATTAAATTTTTCATTTAGAAAAATTCTAAAAAAAAATATTTTTGAGCATGATAATTAAATTTTGATCATAAACTTCAACATGCTTTTATTTGATATTTATAATGAATTTGAATTTGTAATTTCTGTAATTAAAACTTGACAAAAATAAAAAAAAAATATTCAGAAGTAGAAAATTTTTTTTGTTTGAGTATCATAGATTTTAGAATAAACGGAACCAAAAATGTCTTAAAAATGTTACTTATGTCTAACAAAAATTTTACTCTAAATGTATACAGTGCACAACAGTGAATTGTTTATTTCTAAAATGTATTTTGGTCGGCATATTTTCTGTAGTAGAGAAAATATTTTAACTTTTCCAACTTTTTCGACAGATGACAATTAGTCGAAACAACATAATTCAGTTTTCTCTAATAAAAAACTTATATTAAAAAAAAAAATTTTGAATTAAAAAAATTTATTTTTTAAACTGATGAAAGTAAATTGAAATTATTTGTCTTCAACAATAACACATGGTAAAT
>VANL01000146.1:0-59420 GCA_006352455.1 Brachionus sp. 'Tiscar'
TAATATACTAGTAGACGAAATTAAAGAACGCTGCAATAAAAGGTTAAATATTATTAAGATATTGTCAAATAAAAAATTGGGTCTCACTCAAAACACAATAGGAAATTAATCTTTAGTCGGATCAATTTTAGACTATTCTTTTCCTTGCTTGAATTCATTTTCAGAAAATAATTTAAAAAAACTACAAGCAAACAATTAAAAATTGTTTAATTTTATTTTAAATAATTATATTAATCTTGATGAGAAAATTTTTTTAATAATTTTATTTTTTTTATTAAAGACTTTAACAGTATAGCAAATTAAAGAATTAGGCTTTTTTCATTTTCTTTAAGACTTTTGGCATCATAACATCTTTTTTTTTAATTAAATTTTAAAAATTTATTCCTAAAGATTTTTATGAATTTTTTAATTAAAAGGTAATCATTAAAAATAAAAAATGAATTACTTATTTAAAAATTTAAAACTAAAACCAAATTTTATTCTCTCTTATTTAGCATACTGTTTTTTAATTTAATTTTCGTAAACAAATTTAACTTCAAATTCTAATTTATTTTTTACAATATCATCTACTTTTTTAGACATATCTTCATTGAAATGATTTTTCCAATCTCCGATTTCTCCTTTTCGAAAAAACACCAAATCTGATTTAAATTTATCAACGTGTCGAGCATCATTTTTCAGCTCTTCTTCAGTTTCTTTCATTTTTTTAAATGAAGTGCACTCAATTAAAAATTTGATCTCTGAATCAGTCAATTTTTTTCCTAAAAATTCCCCTAGTGATTTAATCGTTTTATGTGTATTCTAAAGTTTAAAAAAAATATTTGCCATTTTTTTAAAAATCTTATAAATTCTACCTTTATTAAATCTTCGTACAAAATTATAAATGTGTTGGGAAGCTTTGAAAACGAATTCACATGCGACCACCATGGACCATACCAAGCTTATGTTTAAAAAAATTTAATATTCAATTTTTTAATTTTATATGAGGCTTTTACTTTTTCCTTGCTCAAAAAGGTCAATCAAATTTTGAAAATTTCCAGTAAATTCATCTTTTATAAGCTTTCTATAAAAGTGAAAAGTTGACACAAGCATATCTTTGGGATTACGTATTACATAAATTTTTTTTATTTTTTCTGATTTTATATCATCAGGCAAAAATTGAAGTGGCAAGTGGTTTTTAAATAATCGTGGAGAATGAGCGTCATCAATAATATTAGGTGGAATTCCAGGATCCAACCATAAGAACTTTTTTTCTTTTTTTGACCTTTCATAGTCTAAATTATGAGTTATAAGCCAGACAAGCTCATTAGTCCAAGTCGTTCCTTTAATTATTAGTAGATTCATTATTTTTTTATTCCTAGAATTCTTAAACCTGATTTGGGAAAACTAGATAACAAAATATCATCATCTCTAAGCTTGAAGTATTTGGAATAAGACAAATTATTCACTCCATTTGGAAGATAGATCCCATCACGAATTTTCATCCCATTTCTTGTTCCATCAACTTCGACGTGATCAAATTGTTCAACTTTAAAATCCATAATATCATACAAAAATCTAAATATCTTAAAATAAAAAAATTGAGCCTTTTTCAATCAAATTAGTTTATAGTCTTATTATATTGAATAAAACTTAACCTTAGGAGATCAGTTTATATTCAAATAAAATAAATGGATGAATATATTCGTTTTTAAAATTTCATCTTGCAAGTTTTAACTAGTTTTTTTGGCGATAAAAAATTATCATAAAATAAATTAGTTAATTTTTAAAGCGATAAAGTCTAAAAAAACCTAAAAGTTATAATAGATTTGATTTTGTGAAATTAGATAATTTGCAAATAAATCAGATAAATTTAATTTTTTAAAATCATTGTAAAATTTCTTTATTTTAGGTATTTCCTTATTATGACTCCTCACAAAAGAAAATTTTTCATCCCTGAAATCAACTTTTAATTTCTTAATCGATTACAAATTTTAGGCTTCATTATTGACTATTATGTCTTGTCTGTTAAAAGTCATAAGCTTAAAAATTAAGATTCCAAATTTGAATTCATTTTCGAATAAAAAATTATCTGATATTTTGGAAAGTAAGTTTTTCCTCTATCAAAATTTTTTAGAAATTTTGAATATTTATGCCGAAATTAAAAATAAAAAATTTTTGAATTAAAAAAATAAATATTAAAATGACAAATGAATCAAAAAAATTGAAATTAGATCTATCATCGGTATTTTTATATCGTAAATTAATAAAAAGTCATAATTTAAAAAATTTTCTTTCAGATAGTCAGTCTAAAAGCTGAGCTTTTAAATAAAAAAGAGGAGTTCAGGAAAAAAAAACAATCAGTATTGGAAACCAAAGATGAATACGAGACTAATAAAGTATTTGGCTTTATTTTGAGAATATTAAGTAATATTTTTGTACTCTTTTTCAATAGACTCAGTCGAAATGGGGAAAAAAAAAAGAATTACAAGCTCAGCCTAAAACTTCAAAAGACACGGAAAAAATAGATGAAGATAGTGAAGAAAAAATACTCGAAAAATCAAAGTAAGCTTATAATTTTAATTTAAAATTGAATATAAATTTATTTAAATTTCTAAAATAAACAGAAAAGTTCTTGAATCAAAAGCAAAGTATTATGAAGATGTAATTAGT
This sequence comes from Brachionus sp. 'Tiscar', assembly GCA_006352455.1. Taxonomy (NCBI): domain Eukaryota; kingdom Metazoa; phylum Rotifera; class Eurotatoria; order Ploima; family Brachionidae; genus Brachionus; species Brachionus sp. 'Tiscar'. The sequence goes on from VANL01000146.1 coordinate 2,653, forward strand.
GGTAAAAAGAAAACTGGTAATTTACAAAAATAAAAAAATAAAAAATTTTTAAAGAAAAATTTGTTAAGAAGAGGGAGATGAGGAAATATTTTTGGTTAATTTCGATCAAAAAGTTATGGAGGAAACTCATGCTGATATCGAAACTGACAAGTGATTGGAATAATTTAAATACTTTTAATTTATTATTTGATTATTAGTTTAAACCTTAAAAAAAATATTGATGAAGAAGAATATAATAAAACGCTGAAGGATAAGTGGGAAAAAGAATCTTTGCAAAACTTAGACAAACAAACCATACATTATCAAGATATTCGTTTTAATGGTAATTAATAAAAAATTTTGTGTTCAAATTGGTTAGATATAAAATAATTTAGAAATCAGAAATATGGGTGTTGGAAATTATCAGTTTTCGCGAGACGAAACAGAAAGAAAATCTCAAATGGAATTTTTCAAAAACATTGAAAAAGAAGTAAGAATTGAAGAAAATATTTAAGTTTTAAAAATAAAATGATTTTAAGAGCAAAACAAGACGAATTTTGAATGAAATTCATAAGTTAAAGCGTGATAAGGTTCTTGTTCAACGATTATCTAAAGTAAAACAGAAGAGGCTTCTTAAATTTGGCTATTCTTTAGAACAAATTAAAGGTTCATCAATATATAAAGTTTAAACAAAAATAATAGAATAAAAATTTAGGTTTATGCATAGAATTTGAAAAAGAACAAGAAGAAATAGATAAAGAAATCAAAGAGTTTGAAAACATACTCGAAAATCCTGATTTACCAGAAGCTAAGAATGAGTCAAACGATAATTTGGATAAATTAGAATTTAACAAACCAAATATTCAAAGGCCTATTTTGGAACGAGAATGGGACAAACCAAAATTGAGTATTTATTGAATATAACAAATTAATTCTTTACTAAAAAAATTCTAATCAAAAGAAGAAAAAATGTGGACTCGTCATGTTGAAAAGTTGCGTAAAGAAAGAAACAAAATGTTCGCACCACCAGAATCATATGAAGGATCGGCAAAAAAGAAAAAAAAGAAAAGAAAAAATAAAAATATCGAAGCTCAAGAAAATTTAGAAGAAAAGGAAAGAAATCAAACTCAAACAGAACATGCATTTATATACAATTTTCCTTTTCCACCACCACCTGTTCCTCCACCTGGGCTGTTTTTCCCCCCTTTTCCACCATTTCCACCAACCTCATTTCCTTTTCCACCACCACCGTCAATTTAAAACTTAAATAAAACATATATAAATGTAAATAAATATTTTTAAATTTTTAATTAGCTTTATTTTCAAGTAAAAAAAATAATATTTTTATAAATGGTCTAAGAAAATGCAAAATATTTAATTTTTTAAATCATTTAAAAAAAATTTAAATAACAACTTAAATTGAAAAAAAATAATGAATTTTAAATTTTTGGGACTGCGTATTTAGCTTGAACCATGGCATCACTCAATAAACCGATTGAGTTGTCACTTAATTCGATTTCAAAAGAATTGTCTTGAGGAATATAATTTACAATTGATGATTTAAACGTTTTGGTTTTATCAGCTAGTTTAAAAAAATAATTTCTTGCTTCTTTTGACCAAATATGACCTTGATTGAACTCAATATTTGCTAATCTAGCCTTAATTGCCATAGATTGAAGTTTTGTAAATTTTTCTTTTAGGAAAAATAAATTTTTTATTTTAACTGCATCGTAATATCCGTCATCAACAAAATAAACTTTTGCCTTTTTTAAAAAAAAAAATTATTTATTTTATTTTCAAATTAGAAATTACATAGTTATGTATTTTTCCACAAAATTGAACTCTAAAACATTCCGAATCCTCATTTAAATAAGCATAAATACAGTTTTTTTCTAGTTTAGTAACTTGATATTTTTCAGGCTATTTTTTTAAAGTTTTAATTAAAAAAATTGTACTAAATAATTTCTAAAAAAACTTTATTATGATAAAAGTTCTTCATGTCCCCTTTTAAATCTTCCAGCATATTGGTCTGACAAGCAAGATTGATCTAAAAAAAATGATAAATAAAATTAAAAATATAATTTGTCAATTTTTTTTTTGTTTTTGATCATTTATTAAAAATAAAAAATAAAAAGCTTTATACGGACTAATTTGTTACATTTGTACAAAATCCAAATTTGACTGATTTTTTCAAAAATTTTAAATATTTATTTTTTCCAAGAGTATCAAAAAGACTTTTTCGTTTGTTGAAAAATTTAAAATAAATTATGGAAAAATTTAGAAGTTTTTTGTTCAAAGATAAACATAGCTTTCTGTAGATATTTTTTTGGTATTTTCAGTATCCAAGTGTCAACAATTGGTTAAATCTGAAAATAAGAAAATCAAAAATCAGACAGATTGTTCTAAACCACTTAATGAAAGTAATATAAGACTTATTTTAAAAATGGTTTCTTGATCTCTTGAATTTACGATTACAAGAAAATTAGATTAATTTAGGGAATTTTCTCACAATTGCGTCAAACTGAGGAAATGAAGTGTCAAATATGTGTTCAATCAAAACAGAATTCAAATTGTTTCCAATATTAATGAGAGCAAGAAGCCGTAAAAAGATCAAAAAAAAAAGCGTTTATTCCATATAAAGAAATTAATTATCTTTAAATAAAATATTTTATGTGTTTTTATGAATTTTTTAATCTTTTAATAAAAAAAGAAATTACTAAATAAAAAATATTCATCTACTGTCTAAAAATCAACTTTTTAATTCTGAAAACCTTTATAATTTTTTTTAAAAAATTTTTTTTAATAAAAATAATAATTTAGTTTATCGTTTTAAATTGAATTTAACTTACCACAAAATCAGATGGATTATTCACATATTTAAAATATACAAGAGCATTGGTCGGCAGATCGATTTCACGCAAAGTGCTCAGATCTATTGTAACAATATCGTCTTGTGAAATTTGTTCAGGAGCACACTTTTCTGGCTGATTATTGCTATTATTATTTAAATCAATTTTATTAATTTTTTCGACCAATTCGTCATCAGTTTCTGTATTTTCATTTAAATTAAGTGCTTCCTGATTTAATGTATCAATAAATTCAATAGTTGGTATTTCTGTTGGATTAATGTGAACAATTTTAAATTTACAAATTACATTATCGAACCACAAATTTTTAAAATAGTCATAATTTGCAGAAGAATTCATAAGAGTGCAAGGAAAACACTAAATAAAGTATGATTTTTTAATTTACTAGTTTTATTTTTAAACTGTTTACTTGAAATGGAAGATTTTTTAATAAAGTGAACTGTTCGGGGAAAATACAAAACTCTTCTGCACCTACAAAATCTTTGTTACCAAAATCAACAAAAAGAACAAACAACTAAAATAATTTAAAACTTATTAAATCGTTAAATTATGAATATTTACTTGATTAGTATTCTTTTTTTCTCGAATATATTTTACACGATACCAATTTAAATCGACAGAAAATCTAGCACAGAAAAGCTCGTCTGGATTAAAGTTATCTTTACTGATTCGTAATTTGGCTTCCTGATTTAGAGATCTAAGAATTAATTTGTTTTTTTCATCGTAAAAATAGTTGTTTAATTGATGTGAATGTAGTGTAAAAACTTGGTTATGTGGATTTTCTAAATAAATCAATTTAGATTCAAGATCTATGAATGTTATGGTTGTATCAATGGAAAAATTCTATTGAAATAAAATATTAGATAGAAATTTTAAATGAATAAGAAAAAATTTGCTCACTTGAGCTGGTTTGAAATTGATAAAAATACTAAAATGCTGCAACAGCTGATCGTTGATGCAAATATTTTCTTTATTATATAAGTAAATTTTTAGAGGGTTGCTAAAAAATTCAATTTAGTAATTTTTTTCTATTATATTATAAATATTACCTTTGAGATTTCTTTGCAATATATATTTTATGACAAATTTCTTTTTTTATATAATCTTGAAGATATGGATTTTGTGATAAAATATCAAGCTTTTCTAATTTAGCTTTAACTGCTTGAAACTTTACAGTCAAAAATTGTTCATCAATTTCATACAATTGATTAATTGAATAGAGACTGCTATTTCCTTCATCCAAATGAAAACACTCAATCTATTAAATTTTTTAAATTTGAAAAAATTTTTAGGGACAAAAAGAAAAAAATTAAATTGTAAATATGAGAAAGCTAAGAGAAAAAAATATTAAATTCACCAAGTTAATATTTGATTTTTGTACAATGCTTATCTAGGTAAATTTATCTAAGTCAAAAGTGGTGGTGAGTAGTTTTTTTTTGGTACCGATTTGAAGCAGTCTATCATTTATAAATAAAAAATAAATTTAAATTTTTTTTTGAAAATAATAAAAATTTTCTTAATAATTCTGATGATTTTACAATCCATTCAGATGCTTTTTTTAATTAATATTAAATTAAATTTTTTCTTACAGGTTCGAAAGGGTTAAATAAATCAAATTACCAAATTATCTTTGAAATTTTTTATTTGAACTCTAATGTATTTGAATCCATCAAAAGCGATGCATATATTGCCTTTATTCTGATGAGTGGGTGGTCTTTTTCTGGATTTAGTATAAAATTCATTCATTGTTTTGAACATTTTATCATATTTTTCCTTAATAAAAAAAAGTTTATTTATAAAATCAGAGTTTTAAAAATTACTGAAAAATTATCTGAAACAAGCATCATATAAATTTGCTCACAGTCAAGTATATGAGTAACATAAATTTGATGTTCATTAAGAAAATATGCAGCATTGGAAATAGTCAATTGTTCAATTAGTTCTTGGCTCACTTTCAGTCCTTCTGATGAATCGAATTCGCTAAATTTTATATTTGGATCGAAACGCACGGTTTTAGGTGCTTGAACAGGTGAGTATTTATGAAATGGTTGAGGTGATTTATCTTTCATTCGAGAACAAAATGGTTTGTGAGAAAAAGACTGACGGTATACTTGAAAATGCTTATATTTGGAAAAACCAGCTTTGTTAACTTTGGAGGGCTTTTTTTTCTTTTTTGATTTTTGTCCAGTAACTAAATTTCTTAAACTAGATAATTCTGAATCAATTACCGGCTGCACAGCTATCTCGTTGGTAAATTTATCACTTAACAATTTAAAATTTTTCTTTAATCTGACAAAATTTTTACAATATTACCTAGTAATTTTAAATTTGTCTGGTTGTGATTCCAATAATTCAAGGAAAGAATCAAAACCTAAAACTTTGAATGGAACAATTGTTCCTGTCATATTTTTGAATTCATCTTTTAACAGAAAAAATTGAATAAATATTATTTTTTAAATAAAATTTACTTGATAATTCTTTTAGTAGAGTAGGTCCTTTTTCAGACGAACAAATCGCCCTTATCATCATTACTGTTTCATCGAGATTCATTTTTTTAAATTAAGCTAAAGTTTCAAATTATTAAAATGCAAACAATTTATTGCTTTTAAATTCCTTAGTGTAAACTAAATCACTTGAAATTAAAAGAGAAAAAAGAGCATTATTTTTGTCTTTAATAATTTTTTCAAAGATAAACATTTTAAATTAATTGATTTAAAAATTTAATAAATGAAACATATTACTTTCTTAGAAATCGAAAAAAATAAATAAATTAAAACTCTTTATTAATTTTAATAAAATTAATTATGTTAAAAATTGATGTGTCTTTATTTTTCTAAAGAGAGAATCTATCCAAATTTGGTTGCTGTTGAGATGCTCCTAAACCTGCAGTCAATGCAATTACACCGTCAGCCATTCTTGCTTTCTTGTTATCATAGTTCCAAGCCCCGCAGTTATTCGATGAGCCACCTCCAACGCCATAACCTATAAGAAATAAATATTTTCTAATTTTCTAATTTTCTATTTGCATATTTATAATACCGCAATCACCAATTATTCTTTTTCCAGTTATTCGTGAAAAATCTGACCATTTCAACTCACCAGGTTTATACTCAGCTGAACCAGCACGTCCCTAAATTTAAAAATTTTATTGTAAATCTCTAAAAATATTTTCAAATTACTTGACCACCGCTAGTATGAACAAAATCAATATAAGGTGATGATTTGAAATATCCCCACCATTTGCTTAGTCCATCATATCCAATCCAAGCACTCAAATCCCATGATATTTTTGCATTTGGCAATTGTTTTTTAATTTCTTTGGCAAAATCATCAAACAAAGCTCTCATAAATTCACCTGATAAAGTGCCGCCTTCTTGTGTTTTATCACCATAAAATTGCCAAAAATCTGGTTCCATAATGAAAACACAAGGAGCATTTCGATCATTTAAAGCTTTTGCGATCTCAGCTGCTTGATGAGCATATCTACTTACTAACAAAGCACGATTGTTTCTGATAAAATTAGCTCCTTTGTGACACAAATTATAATTTGGATCTACGTCGCAGTCTTGGATACCCTGTTTAGCTCTTGCTTCAAAAGCAATCACATAACCATAGAAAAATGGTATTTTTCCTAATTGCTTGCATTTTTTAATCATTTCGCCTTGATAATAGTGATTGAAATTTGTATTTGATGGATTTTCTGAACTTGGTGTATTTATCCAAATAGATATATAATCGTATTTTTTGTAATCATTGTCATTAAAAACCGAATCAAAAGCAATTCCATGTTTAAATTTTGATCCTGGAAATCCACTGCCTAGAGTCGGTAAGTTATTTGAATCTTGCGGTTGATTTTGATTTGTTCCTTGATTATTGCTTCCTATTAATTAAAAACAAGTTTTATTTTGTTTTTTCAAATTTTTTTTTGGTTTTAAAAATCATTAAACCTGGTAAACACTGTGAATAATACTCATTTATGTATTTACAGCTTAAACCCGAAGCACAGTTTCTACCACCATTCCAATTCTTTCCACCACATTGGGCATATATTGGCTGTTGAGCTCTAACCATATTTAGAGCAATTGAAAGAACAATAATTTTTATCATTTTTGATTTTAACTTGATGAAAAATGACAGAAACTTTGGTCTACTTATATGATTTTCTAAGTGCATCTTCATACTATGAATTTAATTATTTTTATTTATTTAAGTCTTATTCTTTCATTTATTTCTTTAATTTAAAATATAATATTTCAATAATTTTCAAATTAATTTTCAAATTAATTTTAAATCAAAAATTGAATTTTTCTATTTTAAGAAAGTTATTTTAGTTGTTTTAGTCTAAATTCACAAGTCGATTAATCTAGATTTGATCATTTACTCTTATAAAATAACTCTAAGATCTAGTTTAATTATTAAATAATCAATTATTAGGTAATTTTTTTTTTTGATTCAATATTATCTCACTTGAATATAAGCACTTTTTTTAACACTATGTGTTATTTTTCTTATTTATTTTTATTCCATGAAAATAAGAATATTTTGTAAAATAAATAAATTGTTTTATTATTTCTTGATTTTAAAGTTTTGATTAAAAAAAAAATTTCAATAATGATTTAAATTTATTTAACTAAAAACAAAGAAAAGATGTGGTATAAAGAACCGAAAAAACTCGTCCGGTTTTTTAGTGTTAAAATCAATCAATGAAATCTTTTTTGTCTTTTTAGCAGATGATTTTAAAACTGTTTTTTTTTCCTGTGATTAATAAAGCCTTTTTTTAATCTTTAATGGCATATTTATATAAATAAGAATTTCAATTAAATTAATATTTATTTTACTGAGCTAAATTAGTATTCTATTTTTAATTATTAAATCAATTTATATTTTTATTTAAAATAAAGTTTTTTCTAGATCAAATTTATTAGTAAAATATTTTTTCTAGCAAGCTCACCAGAAAGTTTTTAAGCAAAATGTATGAAAAAGATTCAAATTATAAAAAAAATATACAAATTATATAAAATAAGAGCCAGTTCTTAATATCCCTATTAAAAAAATTAAAAATTACTAAAATAGAAATATCTTTTTTTCACTAATGAACCACTATTTTTGCTCCATTTTATTTGTTGGATTCTTGTTGAATTTTCATCTTCAGAAATAAATTTCACCATTGACTCTAAAATACATTGAAACTTTGCATTTGCTTCTTATGTAATATCAATCGTGACAATATTTACCTTCGTTCTTGTTTGAAATATGTGTTTACTGTGTCTTTACCATATTTTCGTTTTCTTGCTCGTTAAGAGTATCGTCGATTCTTATTTTCTAATTGTACCTCTTCTAAAACACTATTATCTTCTTCTTTATTTATTTTCTTATTTAATGTATAATTTTATTCAGTTTTATTTATTTGTTTAATTATTTTTACTGATGATGTTTTTATAAAGAGAAATGATTTAATAATAAAGTTTATATTTGAGATAAGCTTTATATTTTATTCAGGTTAGCTAGTTTTAAGACTACTTTGCCTTATTATTGTTAATTAATAAAAATAAGAATATTATGCCTTCAAACAAAAATTTTTAAAAACTAAGAGTGCCCATTGAAAGGCTCTTTTTGGTATCCTTGTTTCTTTCATTCTAACCACATGTCGAAATCGGATATTTTCTAACATTTTCTAGCGTTCATCATTCTTGCTTTTACTACAGTGTTGTGCAGTTTAAGTTTTGATTCCTTACACTAGTTGATCGGAGTCTAGCAAAGACACTCTTTGCTTTAGTAAATCTATTCTGATGTCTTTATGTGCTGTACCGATGGTGCTTCCTAAGTATTAGCGTTTATGCACATTATTTTCGTTTTGGCTCCATTAATTTTTGACTCCAGTTAGTTTAGGGTTGAACACCAAATCTTGCGTCTTCAAATGCATGTGTTTCTTTATTAGATTTTAGCACCAGATCATCCGCCAAGTCTCAATCTTCTATCTCAACTGTTAGTACTCACTGGTAATTAGATGAGAAGAAGCAAGGGTGAAAACGAATGATCCACTTCAGTGAAAATCAAAAGTAATGATCCTATTCTAAAGAAGAAGAGAATAAGAAGAATAATAAAATCAATAATTGGCAATAAAACTCAGTTTTAAACGTAAAAATCAATTTTTTTCGCGAATTTTTTTTAATCAATTTTTAAAAATCTATTAAAATTAGGATTTTGTTTTTTTGAAAGATCAAACAAAGCAAATTTCAAAATTTTTTTTGTCTTAGACATATTAAATGAGATATCTGTTATTTTTGAAGATTCTTTTTACGTCTTAGTTTATTTTTTGCTAATAAATATTCTCCTATATGGTGAAGGATTTGCAAATTGATAGTTATATTATTATCAATTTAAAAAAAAAAAAAGACTATATATACATTATTTAATTTATTTAAGGTTGATACGGAAATAATCTCATATCTTCATCTAATATTTGAAAATTAATGAGATTAAATACTTTTTAGTATAAAATAAAAAAAAATCGAATCAAAACATTAAATTTAGTTAGTTTTGTTAAATTTAGAAGATTTTTAATTTATGAATGCAGAGCAGCAAGTTTAAGATAAAATTTATGCTTATTATTTATTAAAAAATAGTTTTTTTTCGTCAATTATTTATTCATAAAAACGCACTGTTCTCATATGTATAATTATTTATTGATTTGAAATGCGATGGAACAAAAATCTAGAATATATATTATTAAACAACAGGCTTGATGTTCTGGATAATCATCTTCATTCCATTTAAAATTCAGATGAATCTGTAAAAATTTAAGAAGGAATCCCACTTTTGAATTATCAAAAAAAAAAAAAGTAATCTTTAAAATAGTTTAATTAAAAACCAAAAAATCCAAGGTTACGAATTTTTGCTCACGTCATTTAAAGTTCAGGAAATTTTTTGATTAAAATCAGTATGAATAATTTTGCTTTAATCAGACAATTTTAAAAAAGTGTTTAACACTTTGGCTAGTATATTTTGAAAATTTTATTGACAATTTTTTTTAGCCCATGGACTTTTCTTGTTCTAATTTTTATTTTTATCATCTAGACTCACTGCAATTTTTGTTTTGTTTTCGTCCATTTTTTTCAAAAATAAGTTTATTTTATGATTTAACATTTTTATTTCAAAGATGTTCTTTTTTAGATAAGCAATAATGGAGAAAGAAGATCAAAAAACGGCGACATCAACGCCTCCATCTTCGAAATCAAATCATACTGGAGATTCATCTGCTCACACATCTTCTTCTTCTTCAAACTATTCCGATGATACCATTAAGTATCCGTCAAGTCAAGAGCATAAACAGCAGCAGGCTGAATTACACCAACAACAATTAAATTTGCTTAAAAATTCAGAACTAAATGAAATTTTTTGGTCATCTAACTTAATAAACAGAAATCCGATTTTAAGAAACACAAAAGAAAATCTAAACAAAGGAAATAATGGAACATTGGAATTTAGAAAAGATAAAAAAAATGTCAAATTAGATGTTGATGGAAATGTAATAATTTTTTATTCTTTAAAAAAAAGAAAAATCTTTTTCTAAATTCTTTCTAAATATAGACAGGAGACCCGGTGGAATTTGAAAATCTCTTAAATCAACATGACATGCTCTATGTTCCTAACAATTGTGCTGAACAGGTTGAACAATTTGCGAAATATGTTTGGGAATCTGGCTGGAAGGCAATGCCGCATCATGCACTTCCAAATTGGCTTAGAGACAACGATTTCTTGCTTAAAGGTCATAGACCGCCACTGCCCTCGGTCAAAGCATGTTTCAAATCAATATTTCGTATTCATACAGAAACCGGTAATATCTGGACACATTTTATAGGCGCCATTTCGTTTGTAGCTATTGCTATTTACTTTTGGACCAGACCCAATCTAGAGATTAAATTTCAAGAAAAGTTTATATTCGGTACTTTTTTTATAGGCGCAATTATTTGCTTGTTATGCTCAGCCCTATTTCATACATTCTATTGCTATTCTCCCAATGTATCTAAACTATTTAGCAAGTAAAATATTCATGAATATTTCTGAAAATTTGTTTTTCACACTTTTTAATTTCAAAGGATTGATTATTGTGGAATTTCGGTTCTAACAATGGGCTCCTTTGTTCCATGGCTTTATTACGCCTTTTACTGTGAAGCTTTGCCAAAAATAACATATTTGGTCTTGATCGGACTTTTGGGATTTTCTTGTATCGTAGTTTCATTGTGGGATAAGTTCAGTACACCGCAGTTTCGCGCTGTACGTGCCGGAATGTTCATAGCACTTGGTCTTAGCGGACTAATTCCTGCATTGCATTACATTTTGGTATTTGGCTCATATAAAGCATTCAATGTTGGAGCTTTGGGATGGCTAATTTTGATGGCTATTCTATACATTACAGGAGCCTGTTTGTATGCAGCTCGAATACCAGAAAGGTTGTTTCCCGGAAAATTCGATATTTGGGTAACTTATTTCCAAATCAAAATAGGAGAGTTAAATTTATTTTATTTTCAGTTTCAAAGTCATCAAATATTTCATGTGTTTGTTGTCTTGGCTGCTTATGTTCATTATCATGGAATAACTAAGCTAGCTAGTTATAGGCTAACAATCGGTGATTGTCTTACTGCTCATACTGAAGCTGATTTTTCATTTGAATTCTAAACAAAAATAAATCAATATAAAAATTGTAATTTCATTAAGAATATTTCAAAATTTTTGTGAAAAAATTTTTTTTATGAAATCTCAAGTGATTAGTCTGTGGTTTTTAGGTCTGTTCACAGCCAGATAAACTATATCTAAATCAATAAATATCTTTTTCCAACCTCTAATTTTTTTTTTGAATCGAACAAAAATATTTTTTAAAGTCTTATTTTGAAAATTCTAAATTTTATTTGTTTTATTCCATTTTTTATTAAATGATTAAGAATAAATTTTTGAGTGAAAAAAAAAAGAAGATTTTTTTAATTCTCTCCAATTAGCATTTTAAATATTTAAGAAGATTAAACGTTTAAAAATAATCTTTTTTTATCTAAGACTTTGAAAATTAAAGAGAAAAATTTATTTTGAGAAAATATTACTTTTCTGCTAGTTAATCAAGTGAAATCTAAAGCAAGTCAAAGAATTACTTGGACTTGGAAATTATTTTTTAAAATGACAAGTCTTGACTTGTTAAATTTGTTTTTTTTTTTCATTCCTTCAAATATTCATCAATAGGCTCATCACATTGAACAAGAGAAGCACTTTCTTCATTTGCAAAACTTACTTTATTACAAGTCAAAGTCTTGAATTGCACTTGAATTGTGACTTGTTCAAACCTGATTTACACGCTGAGGTTTCAGCTTTGAGTTAAAGATGTTTTATCGATTTCAAAAAGTAAACATTTGACACACCAAGTAAATAAAAATTTAAGTAAAACAATCGTGGCTCACTACTTTAATGTATTTGGAGTACAAACTTTTTTCATTAAAAATTAATTTTAAAATAGACTAAAATTATTTTAGATAATATTTCTTGAGACATATTTTTTAAACTAGATTATGAACTACTTAATTATATAAAGTTTGAAAAATTTAATAAAAAGATTCAAGTTCAAAATTTCGATATCATATCAAAAAAAATTATTTTGACCATGTTATTTAATTGAGAATTTTTTGAGTTCAAATTTCATGAAAGTTTTTTGAAAAGAAATGGCTTACTTCTTGCTACATTTTAAATATTTGTTTTTTGAATCTTCAAATTTTAATGAATTTAGTTTCAATTTTGAATTTTAATAACTAAGATTTTTTACTTTTTAAATTTTTATAAATGTTGGTTCAATTAATGCATTTAATTTAATGTTTAATAATTAATTAGGCTAATATGGATAAAAGAGTGAAATATTTTTTTATTTCGGAAGAATTTTGTAAATTAGATTTTCCTATAATTATTTGATTATCAGGATTTTTTTAATTTTTAAGGAGATTAATATAAAAAAGTCAAGTAAATCATTTTAACAGCTATACAAAAAGATCTTTTTCATATTTATCAGTCATAAAATAGAAAACATAAAGTTTATTATTATTTATTTTCAATTAACTAATTACTTAAACTTTGTTTCAATAAAATAATTAAAAGTTAATTTTCTGCAAAAATATAACAAAATTTGTATTGATTTAATGGTTTTATCTAACGGCTCATTTATATCTTTCAAAAAGGCCAAATATGTTTAAGAGATCTGGCACTTCCCGTTGTTAGATTTTATTATTTGCTAAAAATTATGCTAAACATAATCAGAGATAGACTTTAAACTTAAAAAAGTAATATTTTTATTTATTGCCTATTTGAGTGTGTTTTTTTAAAAACATTAGGTAATTTCTCCCATGACAACAAATAAAAAATAATCGAAAGCCAGCTTTTGGTTGATTTGTATGCAATTTCAAAAATCTTTCAAAGAAAAAGCATTAAATCGATTTTTATTATTTTAGTAAATTTTATCATTTTAAGAAGCAATAATAAATGTTAACTTAATTTATTTAAAAAAAATATATTTCTTATTCTAATCAAAAAATTAAATGATTTATGCTAAAAAAAAATATTCTTTATATATATTCAATTTCTTTTTTACATTAAATATGTGAAAGGTGGTAAATTTGATAAATAAATCGAAAGATACAAAGTCTTAAACTTGAAAGCGTTTTCATTTAACGAGATAAAATGAGAATAACTAAGCTCTTTATCAATTTTAAAAAATTATTTTAGACGAAATATTTAAAGCGGTTTTTTAAAGAGAAAAATGGAGAAATCTGGCAAATTGGTCAAGAGACTAGACAAAAATAGCAATTCTAAGAAAACTGAACTAGCCAGACAAGATGATGCCAAAATCGGTATTCTAAACATATTAATAAATTTTATTTATTTAATATCTATTTTAAAATAGGTAAAGTTCTTAATAGCTGTTCTAAAAAACAAGTAAAAATATTTTCACATGTTGATTTGTGAAAAAAAATAAATTTTTTTTGTAGAACACGACTGAACAGGATATTTTTAACGATCCATTGGAGCTTGATTTGCTTTACGTTCCCAAAAATTGTGCAGAACAAATGGAACAATTTGCCAAATATGTTTGGGAATCTGGTTGGAATGCTATGCCTCATCATGCCTTGCCAGCATGGCTTCGAGACAACGATTTTTTATTAAAAGGCCACAGGCCACCATTACCATCTTTCAAGGCGTGTTTCAAGTCAATTTTCCGAATTCATACAGAGACAGGAAATATTTGGACTCATTTCATCGGTAAACAGAAATATTAACATTTTGCAATTATATTATTTGAAAAAAATAATTAATTTTAGGTGCTATATGCATTTGTATAACGTCATTTTTTTATTTGTTAAAGCCTCACTATGAGACAAAAATTCAAGAAATATTTGTTTTCGGGACATTTTTCTTCGGCGCCTTTGCTTGTCTCATTTGCTCAGCCCTTTTCCACACATTCTATTGCTATTCACCAAAAGTATGCAAAATTTTCAACAAGTAAATTGAAAATAATTTGAAAAAAAATATATAATAATTTGCTTAATTTAGAATCGATTATTGTGGTATATCAATTTTAATAATGGCTTCTTTTGTACCATGGTTGTATTATGCATTTTATTGCGATGCAACAGCTAAACTAACTTACATGATACTCATCGTTGTTTTGGGTATTGCATGCATAATTGTATCTCTGTGGGATAAATTTAGTACACCTGAATTTAGAGCAATGAGAGCCCGTAAATTTTTATAGCAAACTTTGAAATTATTTCATTAATTTCAAATTTTAAGTAATTTTTATGTCACTTGCATTTAGTGGACTGATACCAGCCGTTCACTATTTATCAACCTCCGGATCATATAAGGCTTTTAATTTCGGAGCCTTTGGTTGGTTAATTGCTTGCGCAATTTTGTATGTATTAGGCGCCTCGTTATATGCTACTCGTATACCTGAACGCTTGTTTCCCGGTAAATTCGATATATGGGTAATTTTATTTTATCAGTCAAAAAATAAATTTTTTATTTTTTAATTTAACTAGTTTCAAAGTCATCAAATTTTTCATGTATTCGTTGTAATAGCAGTTTATGTACACTTATATGGTATAACTAAATTAGCCAGCTACAGGCTCACCATTGGAGACTGCTTGACAGCCCACATTGAAACTGATTTTTCTTTCGAATTTTAAATAACTGTAAAAACACACTGTTTTGTTTATTATTGACCGATTATTAAATCCAAAATGTTATATAGATTTTTTTAAATTATATTAAAAATTATTCTAAAAATTAATTTAGTTGTATGAATTTTTTTATCTGACTTTAAATTCAAAAATATTATAGCTTTTTTTATGTACAATTTAGTTTCTTAAGGCTAAGTTGGTATTTTACGGTAAAAAGAACCATGAATTAAAACTTAATAGTTTAAAATAAAAACTAACATTTGATTATCTCTTTTTTAAAATCAAAAAAATGAAATTTTCAAAATGAGAGGTTTTTGGACTATCCCTAAAACACGAATTCGGATTTTTTTTCCGGAATAGACTATGATTCTAAAACACGGATCGATTTTCCGGATTTTTGTTGGACCCTATAACACAGATCCGGATTGAAAAAAATTGAAAAACCTGAAGATGTTTCATATGGTGCTTTAAATGTTGATTTTGTTAAATATAAAAATATATTTGAGGTAGAATGTTTTGAAAATTTAAATGTTAAATTTTCAAAAAGAAAAAATATGTTAGACTCAAAAAGTTCTTAAATTATCAAAATTTAATTTTTTTAATTATTTCTTTTAAATTTTCCGAATCAATTGTTATAAAACTTGTGTACTTTAAATAAATTTTTATTTTGAAACATAACATTTTTAAATCCGGATCCGTATTTAAGGCATTAAAAATCCGGAAAAAAAATCCGTGTTTTAGGGATAACCAGGTTTTTGAAAATCATTCTTTTTTAGATATTTTTTCATTAAGGGATTGACTTGAACTTTTAGAAGCAAATTATTATTTTTATTATTTATTGAATTTTTAGTCCCATGGACATAAGAAAATTAAAAAGGCTAAGTAAAAAGATTTAAAAAATGTGTCTCTCAGTTTCTTTAATCAGTTGATTATATAATATATGATCAAACAATGAGCACGCTCACCATTGGAAATACAGTGATGATGCATCTTTTTTAAAGTTTAAAAAATTTTAAAAAAAGCTTTACTAATTTGTTTAAAAAAATGGTTGTACAAGACTTTGAAGAGTTAAAAACTTTTACAAAAATTTTATAATAATATAAAGAGGAAGCCAAGAAGTAACAATTTTTTTAAATGCCTCGATTAATAAATTAATATTTGGACTTAAAAGATTTTATTTCAATAAATTCTTTTGATCGCCTATTTTTTTGTTTGATCAAGTAATTTGTTCCTTGATCACCAAAACTTATCTATGATCACATATTTAAATTAGTAAAAACAATTCCTTTTTATTGATCACATAATTGTTTAGCACGCTCACCATTGAATAATAATAATAATAAAAATAAATTAGTAGTACTTTTTTTTTAACTTTTTAACTTTTAAAAAAAGATGTTTAATCATCATTGCAATTTTTATAGTAAATATTTTTAATTTGCAAGAATTTTTGTCCATCAATTAAATAATTTGTTAAATTATTTATATTTTTCTAAAATATGTGATTAGATGTTAATTATCTAATCACTAGATAGTTTTAGTGATCAATTTAAAATTTATGTAATCAGAAAAAAATTGGCGATCATTAGTTTAGTATAGTGATCAATATTGATCACATATCCTAGGACACCCTAAAAAGTTCTGATTATACAATGAAAATTAAAATATAAATGAATTTTATAATAATTTTTTTTTTTAATTTTACAAATTTTAATTTTTCTTTCAATCTTCTTCAGCACCTCTCTTTGAGCCCTTAAAAAGTTCAAATTAAAAATTTAAATTAATATTGAATTTTTGATGTTCAAGAAAAATTTATTTCAATTTCGTCATTCAAATTTACAATTAGAAATTTTTTTCTTTTTCTATTCATTACACAAACAGATAAAAAACCATATAAATCTATTAATTTTAATTCATCTATCGCAAAAAGCTGATATTGTTATCTTTATTTTTTATCAATTTATGAATTTTATTTATCATGCTTATAATCAACAAAAAATTTACAAAAATTGTTTTTTTTTTTGAAAATATTTAATGAGTATTTAAAAAAAATTTAGAATATTACAAATTGCTATCTTATCGCAAAAAAATTTTTCTATTCTTTTTAATTTTTTAGAATTTTTTTATTGTTAGCATTAATTTATTTCTAAAATCTATCAAAACAAAATTTCAAGGTTTAAAATTTATGATTTTGATTTTTATCAAATTTTTCATTATAAACATTTAATAGTTTTTGTTTCAATTCAAAAGGCTTTTTATTGCTAACGCTAGTATTTTCACTTATTCTTCCACCAGCGAATGCTTTTATTATTTCTTCCTCCTTCATTAAAATCCAAACTAAATTTGTTGATACAATTTCTATAGATCTAAGTCTTGCATTTGTGCTAGCGCCACTTTGAGTATTGTAAATAAAATCTAAAAGCTAAAACCATATTTAAATTTTGCAACAAAAAAAACAAATTTGTTATTTTACTTCATAATACATAAACTCATCACTAAATGTTGATGCAATATAAAGCAGCATCTTGCCAATGTTAATATTTTCAAAACCAAATAGAGTGTTAATATCAACAAATTTAGAACGATAAAAATCCCATGCTATTTCTCTTCCGATTGGATTTTTACTCAAAAATCGGATGATATCGAAATAGTCTTCTCTTCTGAACTGATCTTCGGACACGCTTGTTAAAAATTGGCTTAGTAATGAAGGCAGTCGACTGTAACTGATTGCTTCTAACAACATTTCACGCTCTTGAATATCTTCTAATGTTTGATATTCTAAAAATATTATCTGCCATTCATTGATTGAATAGCTGTTCTGAAGATGATAATTGTAAACAACTTGCTTTACATGTGGAGCTAGGCTTAATAAAAAAATTTTTAAACAAGAACAATTATTTATTCTTAAGTACTTGTTTTGAGTTGAACTAATTAAGGAATTGAATGCCTGAGGCCACAGACTAGTAACATTTTTAAGACAAGATGAATCAAGCATTCGACACGATAGCTCTAGTATAATTTCTCTTTTTAATCTTTTAAAAAAAAAATTTATTTAAAAAAAAAATAATAATTTTAACTATACTCTTCGATATGATTAGATGAAGATTCCCAAATATTGCTTGAATGTTCGATTTCCTGAAGCATAGTCACAAAAAATTGCTTTAAAAATTAATTTAAAGTTTTTTTTTTTAATTTTTTTAAATTTAATAAATTTACTGAAACAGAATAAAAAGATCGTCTATATTCTAAAATAGCAACTAAATCGCTAACATGCTTGTGAACTGTTTTCCATGGTAAATATTCGGTTTCTGTTACCAAATAGGACAAGAAGTCAGTCAGTATTTTGTAAGAAGTTTTGCCATTGAAAGTATTAATAAATAAATTATGGATTAAATTAGATCGATCTGCAGCTTCCAAATACTTTTTTTATTAATAAAAAAAAATAAATTTATTAATTTATCTTATATGAGTAGATTACTTCATTATGCTGCTTTAGAGCAAAACCGAGATTTTCCCAATTTTGATCAGTGTAATCTAAAAGATAGTATCCAGAAAATCTTTCGTCACAATGAAACCAGTTAAATTCAGTATTTCCATCTCCGATTATTTGAGTGAATTCTTTTGTTTCTATTTGAAAATCAATAATAATTGGCTCTGGATCAGCAGCACTTCTTCCGAAAACACATCTCAATGGAATGTACCAAGTGTAGTTGAATACTGTTGGATATAAATCCTCATTGGAAAATATTGAATAGTCTGATTTAAACCTTTCTTGATTTATGTCAATATAAAATTTTCCATCATCTTTTTTGTTTATATGAGCCTTAACAAATGGATAATTAGCTTGTGTAAACCATCTATCGGCAAAATCTTTAGCTGGCCAATTTCTCTTAGAGAAAAAATTTGTTTTAAAGCAAAAGTTTTTGTTTTTATGTCTATTAAGAAAAATGATTACAATGTTATCCAAAACTTCCCATAGTTTTTCCGATTTGCCGATTCCATTTTGACTTTGTTTTAGATAATTCTTAATTGAAAAAAAAAATAGTAAACACTAATTAAAAAAGAATAAAAATTTACTCTGATTCCAAGCATAAAGTCGAAGCTTCCAATTTCATATTCCATCATTCTCAAGATGGCAGCGCCTTTAGAGCTTTCGATATCATCAAATAATTCGTCAATTTCAGTAGGACTATTAACTTGTTTAATTACTGGATGTGAAGATGGATAAGCTAAAAAGAGATAAAAAAATTAACTTAAATTTTTTAAAATTTTAAACTTACAATCCTCAGTCAACACTTGAATCAATTCTTCAGTGATAAATTGATCATACTTAGACAAATAATTAATAATATGTTAAAATTTTAAATTTTGTTTATTATAATTACCACTCGCCAGTCGGGATAAGCCATATCTACAACCTTATATTTCATAAAATCAGCTTTGAAAAATAATTATTTTTTCGAAAATTTTCATTTATTTAAGTTACATAATGTTTCTTGGAGCCATAACTCAGACCACCATTCAAAAGTAATAAAATTACCAAACCACTTAAAATAAATTGAATAAAATTTTGAATATTTTTAGTTTTTTTTATTAGTCTACAAATTCTGATAATAATTTTGCCATTTTCAAAGTAATTGATTGCCTAACTCGTTCTTGTATTGTGCTCTTTTTGAATAATACTTTGTTCTCTTCAAATAAAATGAGTCCTGAATGTGGAACAGCTTCTTCCTTTTAGATAAAAAATAATTATTAAATAAATTATAATTTTAATTTAAAAATTTAATACTGGGTAAAATGGCATGGCAAAAATATCAATTTTTGGTGGAATAGCTTCTGTAGCATCGGAGAAAATATTTTCTAACGAATTAAAAAGATCAACAGTCATTTGGAGTGGATCATCGACAAGACCATAGTCCACAAAGCTTTTTCGTGCCCAAAATCTTATCTTTTAAAAGTTCAAATAAAAATCATATGTTTGAATAAAATAAATTTTAAATACTGGTATTTTTTTCTCTGTCATTTGTTCTTTAAATGTAAAATCTGATTTATTAAAGACAGTAAAACCAATAAAATAGGATGGTAGTCTTGGTGTTTCTTTGAAAATAGTCAAAATTTCTCCGCCATTAACAACACTTTCAGACTAAAAATTATTATTTAAAAAGTAAAATACAAAACTTTAATAATTTTACTTCAACAGGCCAATTGGTAAGAGCTTGAGTTCCACTTGGATGATAAATTTCGATGACATAGTTTGCTTTTAGCTGAGGTTCATCAAAGCAAGGGTATCCTTTGCGAGCGTCAAGTGGTTCAAAATGACTAGCTAGCATACTTCTGTAAAAACAAAAAGAATAAAATTAATTTAACTACTTAATTAAACTCACCCGTCAAACTCATTGTCATCATTATTGTATTTTATTTCAAATATTCCAGAACTGAAAATGTTAAGATTACCAGTGAAATATAAATCAAGAGTATATTTTTGTGTAGAAAGTTCATTTTTGGTCTTGAGAACATAATAGTCATTTGGCAGAAATAATCCATCACAAGCGAGCTCAACTTGATTGCCAGCTGTGTCATTTAGTGATGCTAAATAAATACTCAAAAATTTTGCGTTTAAAATTATAAACTGAGTTGGTTCAACAATTTGTATTTCGATTCGAATTTCACCACTATATGAATCAGCAGCAAATTTCGGCGTAAACAGTCTAATATTATATTTGATTGGAACTACATTTTTTGGAAGTCTCAAACTTTCCCAAAGTTGTCCGTCAGTCGGCTCATTCAATTCTTCACAGCGATCTAGCTCTCTTAAATTGTTTGATTTCTTATTCTTTAGCAAATACTTAAGTATTTCATAGCTTGACTTGTTTTCTCTATTATTTTCCCTATAAACTGGTATGTTTTCACTTGGCTTTGAATTGTCAGGGCTGCAAGCCGGTGGATTAACCAAAGCAGTTAAAACTCCAACAAGAACACTTGCGATAACAATGAAAAGAGCATAGGCAACAGCTATTTTATAATTAATGAATATTTTGTTAGAAGAATTATCAGTCATCACAAAAATGTTTGCTAAAGATTATTTTAGAATTTTTTTTTGTAAAAAAATAATTTGGCTCTGGTTCATCTATTTAAAGTCAAATATGATGGTCCCAATTGCTTAGAAACCAAAAGTCATAAAAATTATACTTAATCTTTATTCAAAAGAAAGCTTTTATCAAATTAAAGGTAAATTACTTAATAAAATTAAAGCTTTATTACTTTTTATTGTGATGAAGGCACAATTTTTTTATTTTTAATTTGATCAGATATAGGCTAATAAATTAATTAAAATTTTTTATAATATTTTTTTAAAATCAAAAATTCAAAAAATTGATTAGCCTATGCACTATTAAAATTAAATTTTATTTTATTTTTTTAAATATGGATTATTTTTTATATAAAATCAAATAAAATATCAATAGAGATTCACTTTTTTTTTTAGTTTTGATTCTTAATGGCATAAAAATAGGAATAATTTTGAAAAAAAAATAGTTTTAAATTAAAATTTGTTTAATTTATTGGAAAAATTTTTCTAAAGTAATTAAAATCAAAAAGCTATTGAATGAGTGATTTAGAAGATAGTTTTAAGGTGTTCAACAAAGCGATATCAATATTTTGTTTTCTTGTTTAACTCTTTGCTTTTTTTTTCATTGTGCTCTGGCTTTTTTTCTTTATGCAAATTTAAATTTAAAATGAAAGTAATATCGATTTGAAAAAATATTTAATTTATGGATAATAGTCAAACGATTACCTGGTTTTTTTATAAGGAATTTTTCTCAAAAAAAAAATATAAACATTAAGAAATTTAATTGAATGAACATTGATATCATTTCTAATTTATATCAAAAATATTATGAAACCAAATTTTTTCTTCAATAAATAAAAAAAAACAATGCTTTTCAAAAATACTCAGAATTATTAATTTTTGATGTTTACTTTAGCTAAAATCAATTTGCTGCTTCTCCTAATAGATAGTCAAATGAAAGGTTTTATTGTATAGAATTGAGCGTTGATGCCATCCGCCTACATGACATATGGTATCTAATTTAAATTGTGATTGACTTGCAAAAATCCGGTCCATTCAAAACAGTAGTATTCAAACAAAATATTGTTCAAGTAGTAGTACTCGGTGTCCGAAAATAGGCACACGAGTGGTTCTAGTCGCGATTAATACCCCCTAATAAATTCATTCGATATTCTATTTATGCATTGATCTATTTACAAGATAATTGCCAAGGAATGCAAGCTCTCAATCTCAAACAGGTTTAATCTAAAATTAAAATAAAGTGAACCGAATATTACTATTCCAAGTTACCATAATAAAATAGGCGAACTTCAAAGATTTAGTCTTGAAAATATGTCGTACTCAGTTGCGCAACTTGGGAAGTAATTAAAATATTTTGCCAGAATTTCAAGACATTAGCAGTGCTCAAGATTATTAACAAATGATTAAATAATTATTAAGATCGATTTTTTTATCGATCTTAATCTAGCTCAAACTAAATTCTAATTGTATTCGAACAAGGCCTTAATCGACCGAAGAAATCATGATTCAAAATTGCTTAGGCATTCAATTTAGTTCTATCTATATTATCTCTTCTTGGAAGGATTGCGAAGCTATTAAAATTTTTACTAATTAATATTGATTGATTTTAAACCCAAAATATCATTTAAATTTAAATATACTGTTAATAAAGCTTGGTCTAATTTCGGGAGACTTGGTGCTTAGAACTAAACCCAGAAAAAATAAATTGGTCTTGTATGTTTTTAAGTTGGAAATTTATCATGAAACCGGGATAAAATAGATTCTTAGATATTATTAAATTAGTTTATCAAAATTTATCAAACGATTGGCGCTTGTTGAGAGAAGTACTCGGCTTTTTTTGCTTTTGATGAAAAAAAGTCCACCTTTTTTTTTTTATCCACAACAATTGTTTGTAAACAATAGGTAAATAATACATAAGAGATCACCTTGCATAGATAACGTGTTGGAAATTTACCAAAATTTTCATAGTATTTTTGTTTTTACTCATTTTGTATGCACAGGTAATTTTGAAAGAAAGAAAAAAAAACAACTAATTTTCTTGAACTATTTGAAGTTTTTTTTTTTTACAAAGATTTAAGTTTCTAACATTTTTAAGCTTACTCTAACTAATTCGGCTTTTATGCATTTAATAACTTTCTACTTAAGAAATCTATTAAGTTTTTTGTTGACTAAATAAGGCTATTTCGGCACGTTTTCTAGACTAGAACAACAATTTCTAATGTTTAAGTTAGTTTTTTTTTTTTTGAATTTAATAATTGCTTTTTTCTAGCAATCAAAATATTTGTTTGTTTGCTATCTAAGGAGAGTTTTTAATTATTTGAAATTCAACTCGATTTAATGAAACGACCTAAGCCATATTTGATTAAAATAAAAAGTAATTTAGGCCAATATTTGGTTTTTTTTTTCATAATTTGTACTTTTATGTTTTATTCATTTTTCCTCTATTTAATCTAATATTGAGTGTATAAGTGCGAAATTTTACTATAAATCATTTTTATAATGCAAGTATCATACTGCTCGACTAGCAATTAGACTGTAATTTAAGTATAGATTTAAAAGTGATAAATATTGCAAATATCCGTTATGAATAATAAAGGAAAGATATCTATATTATGCTTTTTTATTGTAATTTAAACATGTCTTTTTGGTATTTTTCCAAAATAACTCATCCAAAAAAAAAACACGTCATTAGTTCATCCTTCATATATTTCAATACATTATTCATGGTTTTTAAATATTTTTCTGACTAATTTTAAGCTGATTTTAGGAAATATTTTTATTTTTTTAAAATTAATCAAAATTAATAATTAAAAAAATTTTTTTCTTTCTTAGGTAAACAAAAAAAAATTCAATTAGTAATCGTGAATTATTTATTTAGAGCCTGATGAAGTTTTACATTTCCCAAATTTATCTGGATGCCCAAATTTGTTTGTTTATTTACCAGCTCATTGACAACAAAGAAAAAAAGCCTTAAGATTTAATTATATTTTTGTTCAGCGACACACGCATTTTTGAATAATCAAAGAATAAAAAAACACGAAATACCTGATGTTACTCAAGGTACAAGGGTTAGATGATTGAGCAACAAAAAAAAAAGCTACTTGAATAAGAAAAATTTAAATAAAAAAAAATTATTCAAGGATTTTATTTTGTAAAGATTTATTGCGTGTATTTTTTTTTTAGTGCCAGAATCTATGTCTAATAGGAAAAATTTTCTCTAGGCTTACATTTATTAACAATTTAAAAAACGCCAAAAATACTCTTTTATAAAATATTATTTTATTTTAAAAAAATAATAATAATAAACGTATGCTAGAAGTTTAGTTAGAATGTATTTTATTATGGCTAATGATCGCAAATGGTTCCTCGTTTTTGCTTAGCCAAAGTTAAAAATATTTTTTTTAAGTTAGTAGATTTTGGGCTTTGTTAATTTATGATTAAAAATTTTCCCATGCTATTTTGTCTTTTATCTCGAAATTTACGACCGTTTAGCTTAAAATATCGTACGATTATTTTCAAATATAGATAAAAAAAATAAAAAGAAAGAAGGCCTATTGTATGTTGACTGAGTAGATGTGGGCAGTTCGAAAAATTTAGACTCTAATTAGGACTCGTAATTGACTTGGTTTATTGAGCGTATATTTTAAATGATTTTTTGGCATATTCGGGTTAAAGTTGTGTTTAAATTGAAGCTTGAAAATTATGAAACTAAGTCACGGCTATCAATTTACAACAAGGCAGCTTAACTTTATTTTGTATTGCGTAATAATTTTTATCGTTACGCTGTTTTATTCTATATGAAATTTTAGATTTGTTTGTACGTAAAATTCAAGACCTTTTAAATCATATTAATTTAAGATCAAAATTACAAATTAAATTTATTTCTAGACTTAAAATGAGCATGCGCTAGCTATATCGTTAGTCAGAAAAAAATTTTCTTTTTTTTTTTTTTTATTTCATTTATTTAAATAAAAAACATACTCTATTTAGAATTTCTAGTCATTTTTGTTATTATGATGAGAATGTGCTGGGTGTTGTTTGTGTTCAGTTAATGATTACGTAATTCACGTGAAGTTATCATTGAATTAGCTAGACTTTTTGTCGGAGTATTCTTAATAGCTACTTGGCTTGACTCTGTCTCTCTTCGGCTATGTTAATAGCAAATTTTCATTAAAGCAATTTAAGCAAAATTTTATCATTAGCTTTCAAGGCAAAAATTTTCTAGTTCGGCGCAGCACGCTAGCCTGCAAACAATTCCATCGTTAAGAGCTAGAAGATGGGCGAGGCTGATGGTTACCATGGCAACATAGTAATTTATCCCTTTATTTTTTCGTCAAGGAAATAGAATATTCATGTATTAGAGCTATATAAATAAAATCTAGTTACTTGGCATTGAATAATTAGTCAAGATTTTTTACATATAACTAGATATTGCATATTAATTGCGTCACATAATTCCAATAATGAAGCCATTAGCTTTTCTGATTTTAATCAACGTCATTAAGGTGACGTAGTAAATATGTTACTTTTACTTTTATAGGTGCGTCTAAAAATATTAAATTTATGCAATAAATGATGAATACTTATTTTCAATAGTTAAAAATAGTTATACATTTAAGTTTTTCAATACAAAGAGGATAATACAGTGTCTGTTTAAAAAATGGTACTATTTTTAGAATATAATACACACTTGACATTAAATATTCATTTTATTCTCTTTTATTTATTTATTTTTTTATGTAATCAAACATTATCTTATAGGTATTTAGGAATGAGCCGAATTGGCACAGACAAATTAGTGTTAGCATATTAAGCATTAATTCAAGTTTTACTTTTTTAATATTTGTGATTAAGTTGTTTGAAATGAAGAGAATAAGCAACTAAATCGCGTTGAAACCGGTATACTAAATCATTTGAATAATACATTTAGCTTTTTTTTTATTTTAAAATTTTCTAATCATTTATTTTCAAACAACATGAAAATTTACATTTAAAAAAAAAACAAATTTTCAACCAAATTACGATCGGCAATGTAACTAAACACAACAATCACTATAAAGTAGAAAAAGTATGATGCTAAAGCATTGATGAAAAGCGTGTTCATGTATATTTATTTGGAGCTGTTGTAATAATTATATATGTTCATTTGGTTGTATGTGAGCGTAAGCTAAGTTTGCGTGCGTGTCCAAGCGCCTGAATACAGGTCACTTAAGTTAAGCTTAAGCCCGAGACTATTTAATCAAAAATTTGATAAAAACTTAAACTTCAAAAAGGAATGTTTGAATTTAAACTAAAAAAAAAAACATAAATAACAAACAAACTGATCATCTTTTGAAATAGTAGTCTTGATGCTTTCAAATATCTGAATTGACTGTTTCACAAAATAAGAATGTTTCTTGTTTAATTTTTTTTAAGTTTTTTTTTTTGTTTAAACAAAGAATAAAATTTCTTAGAGAAATAAAAATTTCAAACAGCTCCAAAAAACCTAAACAGTTGTTAGACAAATCAAATAATCAAATTTAATTGGATCTTTTTGCGGACTTTGTCTGGCTTAGGTAAGTAAGTGTGTCCAACAACAAAAAGCATATTAGAAAAAAAACAAAACAAAAAAAGCTCACGTGAATTTCTAACTTTAATCGATGAAAAAATTTTTGTCAAACTTTATTTTCAGTATAAGCACGAGTATTAATTACTACCTGTTCTTGTTTTAGGACAAATTAGTTACTAAGGATATTACATTAGCTAAATTAGTTCTTATAAAAGCCAATTTGTTTCCTTCTTTAAGCAGGAGTTTGATTTTGAACGAATGCGCTAGAACTTAGTAAGTACGAGCTAGTGGACTCAATGTGCCCATTTAAGGAAACTCGAACTACTGTTCGAACAATAAATAGAAGCGTTTAAAGCCTAGTATTTGTATTTTAGCAAATAGAATTAGTGAATTAAGTCATTGACTAGGTTTGAAGAAGAAACTTAAATGAAGAAAAAAAACAAAAATTAAATTTATCTATTTGAAAATGTGTTTACAATTAATTTAATTGAGTTTAAAATAAGTGTAGTCTAGATTGGTTTTGGATACTGATATAAAGATAAATAAGCATTCTTTGAAAGCAAATGTTTTTCTATTGCCGAATGTATTGAACGCATGTGGTCAGTTAACGATTCGTGCTATAGATAATTCTCGTTAGCAAACAGCTAGATAAAATATTCTATAAAATATTTGAATTAGGTTGCTCTTTGTTCATAATTATTTCTAGTCCGGTAAAGTATTTTAGTTCAAAAAAAAGTATAGAAAAAAAAAATAAATAAAACAATTTAATGTAATTTAGCTGCATTTTATTAAGGGCCAGATACGATTGTTCTTGCTGATCTTATCCAAAAATGTTCTCAATTGGCAACAAAATTGAATTGAATCAAAAAGCCATTTGCATCGGATCATTCATGTACATTTAAGTAGGCCTCGTTTTAAATTAAATGCTTGAATAGGCTCAAAACATATTTTCGACAAGTCAAGCTAAATATATATGACGTTTAGAAGCTCTAGAAGATAGAAATCTCTTTCATAATTAACACCTTAAATAAATATCTATCTGCTCAAGATTGCTTATCTGTGTATTGTCAACGTCTAAAAATTGAAAATACCTCTTAACTCTTTCGCATTATTTGCTTAGCCTCAAACCATATCTCAACTATATTTGTCTACATCCTGTCCCATTCAATTTACTGTTTAATCTTGTGGAATTTATTCACCGTCATTAAATAAATTGTGACTTTTTTCTATAATTAACTTGAATAGAAAAAAAAACAAAAAAAAAAAACACTTATAATTGTAACAATTTCAGGACAATGAAATCACATCTTGTTTACATTTGAGTACAACCTGGCCATTTTTGTGTTTATTTATTTAATTTACACAACAACCATTTTTAAATTTAGATTAAAAGTTGTTTTTTTTTTTGAATAAAATGAAATTAGACACCCAACCAATAGATCTAAGATGCAATAAAGTGACTTTCGATTCGCTCGATTCCGATTCGGATCAAAGCGAAACCAGATGTCTAAGCAGTTCGAGCAGTAGCAGCCAAAGCAGCTCAAGCTCGATACAAACTGCTCACAATATAAACGACCTGAATGACGACCTCATCCGCTTGACCACCAATCACTACTACCATACGCATATTCACGATCAATCGACTTATACATATTCGACTTTGACTAGCCTTAAGTGTCACTCATTGTACAAAATACAGCAAAAAATTCGCTCTGGCGGTTTTGGTGATGTGTACCGAGGCACCAGAAAAGTAGACAATTTGCCAATCGCCATCAAGATTATCAAAAAAGACAAAATTAACTCATGGACTTTAAACGTAAGAAATATTTTTTTTATCTTAATTTTTTTTTTATTTTTTTATCTTTATTCTTAATTTAGAATGAAAATCAATGCATTCCTATGGAAATAGATCTAATGTACAAGGTAGTTGAATGCGATGGTTGCATAAAAATAATTGACTACATTGAAAGACATGATAGATTTTTGATTGTGATGGAAAGACCTACCAATTGCATGGATCTATGGGATTTTATAGACAACAAAGGACCACTCAATCAAGAAATTGCTAAAATTTTTTTTATTAAAATAGTTACAACTGTTATCGAAATGAAGCAAAAAGGAGTACTTCATCGAGATATAAAAGATGAAAATATTCTTGTTGACTTGAACTCATTTGATTTGAAATTGATTGATTTTGGCGCAGGTACTCATTACACCGACGACGAACTAAATGATTTTCAAGGTATTTATATATTTATTTAGAATTCTTTTAAAATAACAAAATAAAAAATTTTTCAAAGCAAATTTTTTTGATTCTTTTTCTTTAGGAACTCGAGTATATTCGCCACCCGAATGGATCGGCAAGCAAGTTTATAGAGGCGACGAGGCCTCTGTCTGGTCACTGGGCGTTCTATTGTACAATATGATCTATGGCAACATACCGTTTGAAAACGACGATGAAATTCTAAATTGCAGATTAGATTTCAATAAATATGACATTAGATTATTTGGAAAAAGTCAGCATAACGGATTTTTTCTAAACACAAAACCGCAAATAATCAACACAAATTTCAGCGATGTAAATGACCTGATCAAAATGTGCCTAAACGCTAACACTACCGAGAGAATTAAACTTGAAGAAATCTTACAACACAATTGGTTCAAGTCTTGCTAATTCAAAATAGATTTACAGCATGCATTAAGCAATCATTTAAAACATTTAGTTATTTGTTTTTAGTAAAATTTTCAATTTTATAAAAAAAAACTATTCAAAGTAATGGAGTGTAAATTTTTTATAAAAAAAAAAAAATTGTTGCTTTCTATAAACCAATATGGACAAAACTTTAAAACAATGAGTATTGTTCAAACGAGAGCCGTCAAATACAAACTGATTATATCAATTATCAAACAATTTAATTTTGTGCTTGTTATTTTATTTTGTGAAGCATTAAAAGCGAAATTTACTACAAATTTTGATGTGGACACTGACATTGCTGAGAAGTTTTGTGTGACCATGATCAAGCTGGCGCTAAAGCGATATTTTACACCTCAACAATGCCCTTGATCTCTTGTAAAATTATTCCAAATATTATGTAAAAATTTGCTTATTTTTTCGAATCATGATTTTTAGCTTTTTTGAAATTATTTTCGTTTTTCCTCTATTTTGCCACTTTTTTTTTTCTACCAATTCAAATATTATTGATCCATTTAACGCCTTTTTCCTTGTTCAAAGAAACTCTTTTATTTATATTTGCTCACATTTTATTTTTTTATCTTTATTTATCTTTAAATATTTATTCTTTAGCAACAAAAACAACTCCCTATAAGCACACATAACTTGTATATTATATAAATATAAAGATATATAATTTTTTTTTGAAATTACTAATAAAAAACTTAAAATAAAATAAAATTTTAAATAATATTTTATTTTTTGGCTCAAATTCAAAAGTACTTATTCATTATTATCTGCCTACATTAAAACAAATATTTGGTTAATCTACTAAGATGTTTAGTTATTTTATTTTCGTTTAAATACTTAAGATATGACTTTGAATCGAATAATAAACATGATTAGGTGCATTTAATCAAAAAACGAGATTAATAAACGATAATAATTTTTATTTTGAACTTTAAGAAGAAAAATACAAATCTAGTGAGATTAAGGTTTCTTATTTATTTTTGAAAATATATGTGGTTTCAAAATAAAAGCAAAGAACGTAAATTCTAAAGCTTCTTTAGAAAAAAAATCAACTATTAATTTGTATTTTAAGTTTAAGCGTACTTATTATTAAGCTAATTAGTCTACTTTATATATTTTTTTTATCCATAAAATATATTTTTTTACAATAAATAATCTGATATATATTAAGTTATTGATCACTGTGCTAATTCTCAAATCTCGTTTTCTTAGCACAGAAAATTTCTTTTATAATTTTTAATTCACATTCTATTTGTATCATTAAAATGTTGGCTTAAAATTAAAAAAAATTAATAACTTTTTTATGATTTAATTCAAGTGCTTTGATTAATAAAACATCATTTAAAAATTTATTTTTTTTAATCAAAATTAGCCAAAATTATGGAACTAATTTAAAATTGATTAAACTTAATTCAATTTTTTTCTTGAAGGTTTTTATTAAACATGGTATTCAGACTAGACATCGAGTTTTTTTTTTAATTTAAATTTTTCAATCATTTGAAAAGATAAAACTATCATTAACAAAATGATAAATTTTTTTATCTTTTATTTTTTATTTCTATCGACAAAAGCATATACGTGTTTTAAAAAATTACACTTTTGCTTATATCTGTTTATATTTCATTAATTGATTAGACTCTTAATTGTTTTATCTAAAAAATAACTCAAAAAATTATATTTATGATTTAGTACTGTCAAACTGATTATTTTTAAGTCAAAATAAATCATAAATTAAAATATTACCATATACATAAATTCGATCTGAACAATAATTTTATTTTAATAAGAAGATTATGAATTTAAAAAAATAAAGTTCTTAAGTCTTCTTTTGTTCAAATAGAGTATTTGCTTACAAAAATGATTTTAAAAATTCTTTGTCATAAAATTTTATTAACGAAAAATATTCAAAAAAAATATTGCTTTAATAGGATATAATAAAACTCATTTCTCAAATTAATCTTGGATTGCTTCTTCAATTTAAATATTTTTGTTCGCGTATCGGATTGAAGCCAATAAAGCTCTTGTTTTTGTTTTTGAACGTGATTTATGATATTTAAATTTTTTGATGAATCATAAATGCGTATGCTTTCTGTGTTATTTTACATTGAAGAATGCTTTGTAAAGTCATGAATAAAAATATTAACTTATCCAAAATTAAATTCCAAGTTCCGAAAGACGTCACTTGAAAATAATTTATTCATTAAATCAGTTGCACTTTTACGGCTAAAAAAAACAACTTTTATTATTTTTGAATTAAAATAAAATTAATATTCTTAAGTAAATACTTTATTTCGACAATGACTTAAAAAGTTTTATCAATTTAGGATCAACTTTAATTGTTTCCATATTGAATAATTAATATGAATTTAGTTTCTATGGGAGTAAAAAAATTCAGATCTAAATCGATATTTATGAATTGGAAAAAAAAGCTTTTGAAAGTTTTTATTTTTATGAGTGCATATAGTATTAAATAAATTTGAAGTTGATATTAGTAGAATTTAATTTGAAAATAGCTCCCAATTAAACATACTCAAATAAATAAATTACCTGAAAAACAAACATCAATTTTTACTTTGAAGTGATTAATTCAATAGTGACGCAATTTGCAGTGTTGAATTTAAAATGAAGACTTTTTAGTAGGTGCAATTTTGACACAAATTCATTAAATCTAGTTTGAGCAAATATTTGACTTAGTTAATGATGGAATGTTTGATTGGAAAAAGCAATTTATTTTATATTTAATATATTTTATTTGACCTGAAACTATATTTTAGCTTGTTAAGCCAAATGAACCCTTAAAGAACAATAATTTGAACTTTATTTAGAATAAAAATTATCATTATTTTTTTTAAATTTTATTTTAAAATAAAATGAAGTAATAGAAAAAATAGAATATAAAGGGAACAGAGCAAAACAACTAGAGAAAAAAGATAAATAAATAAATAAATAAATTATTGTTATTTACAATATAAATTAGTTGCTTTCATTTTTAAAAACTAAAATATAAGAATAAATTTAAATTAACTAAATTGATTTCCAACTAAACAAAAGATAAAATTGGTCGGCATCGAATTACTCTTATTAACAAAAAAAAAGATTTCTTTGAATAAAAATAGAAAAATATTTTTTAATAATTTTTCACAAAATTAATAGAGAAAAAAATTTACACAACAATAAACATTATGTTAAACATTGAGACGATAGAGACTGAATGCATCAGTTGCACGGTCACTTCATTTTATTTTACATTATTCAGTTTTGAGTTTATCTCGGACCTGTGCACTTGGCACTCGAAACCATCATCATCATCATCATCATAATCATCATCATCGCCTTAAGCAATTGGTAAAAATGCGTAGATAAACTGTACAATCCACACTATGAGGATGCTTTACGTGACGACTACATTCAGAATATATACAACGGCGCAATGAGACCAAAACCCGCTTTCGTTTAATAGGCCATATTTGATTGCATATATTTAATTCATTACTGTTTTATGAATGAGGGTTAAAGTGTTAATAAATTAGGAAACGTCACATACACAAATAGACAGACAAGCAAGCATGCATACTAAATTTGATTGAACCATTTGTGATTTAATATTTCGTCTAGATTTATTCTCTCTAATTCATCAATTTTCAAACAAGACTTGATTAGATCGTCTACGTCTCGGCTAAGACAAAAATCAAGTCGAGACGAACATTGATTGAATAGATTTTGTTTGCATGTTAGCCTGCAGTTAAGTATGTCATCGTCTTCTTCCCAAGGTATGTCGCCATATATCATGTTGAAGAGTAGAACGCCCAGCGACCACACGGCCGCTCGATCGCCATTGTAGCTTTTGCTCAATAGCCATTCGGGCGGAGCGTAAACCCTAGTGCCAAAAAAATCGCTGTAGTTGTTCGCCTTGAGCGGACTAGTGAACGTACCCGCGCCAAAATCAATCAATTTTATTTGATTGCTCTTCAAATCGATTAGAATATTTTCGTCTTTTATGTCTCTGTGTAGAACGCCAAGTTGCTTTATGGCCATCACGGTCTCAACTATTTGCTTGAATATTTGTCTAGCCGAACTTTCGTCAAGTCCGTTGGCGCTCGACTTGTACGACACTTCGGTTATGTAGTCGAACATGTCCTTGCAGCACTCGAATCGCTCCATCAC
The DNA here is from genome assembly GCA_006352455.1 of Brachionus sp. 'Tiscar'. Taxonomy (NCBI): domain Eukaryota; kingdom Metazoa; phylum Rotifera; class Eurotatoria; order Ploima; family Brachionidae; genus Brachionus; species Brachionus sp. 'Tiscar'. The sequence goes on from VANL01000146.1 coordinate 36,206, forward strand.
TATAATGAAACAATTACGCTGCTCTAAATAGTCAAGTATTTTGATACAATTTTTAACATTTCGTACACGTATCATGAGCGCTATCTCGAGCGGTATTCGTTTGGTGACCAAGATTTCTTGTCTTGAATCGTCCATCTCGTAGATTAGATCGTCGGCTACGTCCAAATTGTACCATTGAACCACATTCGACTTGCGTATTACTTTAAGCGCGACAGACTGACCGTTTGACTTGCGCACTGCCGAGAATATGGTGCCGAAGCCGCCCTTGCCTATCTCCTTGCCGATTGTGTAGTCCTGATAGAAAATATCGCGCATTTGCTTCTCGCTTAAATTGCGATTTATGTACGACGAAAAGTTAATTACCTCCAGATCGGAGTGTGGCTTTCGTTCGTCGAAATCTGTGTCCGACTCGGACTCGTCGAATTCTTCCTCTTCCGAAAAGTAACTCTCTTGATAGCCGGACGAGGCCGACGACGTGGACAAGTGCTCTGTGCTAGGCTTGCTAGCCTCTGGTTTCATCATTACTAAATTCATTATATTACATCTAAATCTTAAATATTGCGAAATTAATTTATTTGAATGTTTTTTTTTTTTCATTTAATTATTAGCAAAAAAGAAAAAAAATTAATTTCAAAATTTGTTATTATTAACAACATAAATTTTAACGTGTGTTTGTAAGAAAAAATCATAGATATAAATATTAAAAAAAAAAAAAGAGAGAAAAAAAAATTCATATCTTTTTTGGAAATTGGCCAAAATAAATACTCCAAAATTATGATTTGTGTTCGAGCCAAAATTATATTTAGTTTCGGCTTGGTGCATAATTTATGCCTGATCAGCATAATACAAAGTTCTTGTTTTTTTTTTTTATTTTATTTTTGCCTAACTTGATAATTGTGATAATTGCATAAATCTAATAGACACATGACTTATCTGAATGGTTCCCATCGTCGAGTATAATTGAACCTTTAATTTAGCATCTGTTTCAATTCTTAATCTCTTATCTATTTATTTTATTTTTGCAAATTCATGCCTATGAAGAAATGTTCTAGTTCCCATGGTCACGATATAAACACCGATCTTGGGCGTGCTCTATCTTACAACAAGAGTCAGATATTAATCTTAGAGGAACAAATCAAGCTATTTTGGTTTGCTTACCGACAAATGGTATTTATAAGGTGTAGGGTATAGATGCAGATATAAAACAGTATTTTGTTACTATGCAATTAAACTACTTGAAGTTAACAATCAGAAAAAAAAAACACCGAACTTCATCTAATTTAAATTTGAAACAAAACGAAATCTCAGAAGTTGTTCTAGTTCTAGAAAAAATTATATGCTTGGAACATGAAAGAACTTGTGTTTAGAAACTTTGACTTGTTAAGGATTCAATGACTAGAGAAAGAGAAAAAAATTGATTTTTAAAGGAAGTCTCAAGTTGAAAATTTTCTCAAAAGATTATAGAAAAAAAAAAGAAAGAAAAAAAAAGTATTAGATTTCATGATAAAGACACAAGAGAGGCAAATATCGATTATTAAAACGAAACATAGAAATGTTATTCGTTTTATTTGACTTAGTGCCAATTTTGATCCTATTTAGAACTGGAATTTACCTTAGAAATAATTGAATAAATAAATCAAGCTCAAATTTTATTAAAGTTTCATATTTTCCAATTTAAATTCTAAAATTTCTATTGACTCTAATTCAAATACAAGAATCTAAAATGTGACTTAAAAAGTTCTAATTATTTTCATTTATTCTACGCAATTGGATTTTGATTACCTTGGCAAAATAAGCAATTTTTTTTTTGTTTACTACCACTTGAAACCGATTGTAAAATCATAAAATTAGCAAACTTTTAATAGAATAAATAGACTGACTGCCTAAATTGCTCTAATGTTTATGAAAAAAAAAAAAGAAATTTATTTTAAGATTTGTCAAAAACTGGATTTGAGGCGCTATTATCATGAAGCAAGTCCAAATTTGAAAAAAAAAAATTAAAATTAAGCTTGGTCAAGACATATTTTTACGCTTGAGTGAATCATTATTAAGAGACATATTGATGGGCAAAACTTATGGCGAAAATAATCGAATTCTATTTTTAAAAGCGATTAAAATATTTGAAATCATCAATATGAGCTGACTTAAATAGAACTAAAATTGATAGATAGAAATTGATGAAATAAATGAGAGCTAAATCGAGAAAATTACTATCTTTTTTATCTATAACCATCTATATAAATCATTAAATATTTGGTTCGTACTTGGGAACAAAAGTTGGCAATAATTTTAGCTGCCAAATCACGCAAGTCGAACAATAACTCAAAATATGAGCTCACATTAATTACCATTAAATCAATTATTCCAAAAATAGATTTTTTCCCCCAGAAAAATAAAACTATTAAAATCTAATCACTGACAAAAATATTTAATATATTTTTATTTCTAATGGTATCATAGAGTTCAGACAGTCTTTAACTTTCTACTTAAATAAATCATTATTAAATCAAGTTTATTTTGTACCGTAAAAAAAACTATCACGGAAATAATATAATTGAATATTGAAAGCAAAAGCTAGTAGAGAAAAAAAAAACGAATTATTTCATTTAGACTAAAGCGAATAGATAAGTCTAAACAACCCATGTTTATTTTAATTAAGTATTTATATACCTTAATCCATTGTTATATTTGTACTAAAATACCAAGATTAATAATACTTTTACTTGGATATTTTCGTCTATATCGAAATTTATACACACTCACATAATCTATATGGATATTCCTCTTGTTTTCTCTCTATTCTTTCATTTACTCACACACACACACACACACACACATACAAGGGTAAAGTTTTTGGTCTTAATTTAATCTAGATCATTTTTACCTTTATTATTTTGAATAAGACATATCTCTTAAAGAGCTAACTTTTAATTTCTAGTCTATTTGTGGGTCAACTGAAATAGCGGGTCGCGATGAGCTAGCTACTTCAATTTGCCAATATTTGCTTACAAAAATCAAACTGATAAATCCTATTAGATTAATTGGAGTCTAATATTAAAAAAAATATATGTAGTTCGGGTTCAATTCTTAGTGAAAATAAACAAATAAAAATGATTAGAAAGTTGTTATTCATTCCACCTTGGAATACTGGCTTTTTTGTATGAAAAAAAAAAAAGTTTTTAGATAATTGCTTCTTCTGAAGAAAATTAGATTTGATTGAAAAATAAACGAAATTATTTAATTTTGCGCGTCACTAGAATTTCGAATGATTGCAAAAGAAAAATAAAATCTCTCGCTTTTAAATATATATTAGGAAAAAATTGCGTATCAGAATCTAATTAAAAACACAAATTTTCCATTGTTTATTACACACACCACACCTTTATGTAAATAATTTAGGTAAAATAAAATGAATTAAACAAAAAAATAAATAAAATAAATAAATAAAAATCAGTTATTTAATTTTTGGACATAGAAATACACATGTGACTAGTTTTCTAGAAAATGAAGCAAAATGAAATATTCATTTCCTTCTTTGAATATATACGATCAAGACTGACGATAATAACGCAGAGTTGTTAATATTTTCAAATATTTAAATATGTAATTTATGTATTAATCAAATGAAACGTGAGAACTTAGCTTTTAGGACCTAGAAATAATGATATTTTGATTTAGAAAATGAAATAAAAAATCTGATTTTCTTTCTTTTGTTTCTGAGAATAAAATTAGAATGAAATATCGTCTGACTGAACTTGTCACTTATATACCTGCCAAGCTAAAAAAAAAACTAAGTCAAAAAAATAAATTGAACATCTCTTTTAATGAACTAAATACTTCAAAACAATATTTTTCTCAATTGAGTTCAATTGTTATTTAAGAACTTGACGAGATTTATTCTATTTGTAGTGAAGGGTCACAAATTGAAGAATTCACTTAAAATATTCTAATAAAATAATTTTAATTGCCTGTAATTTTATTTAGCCTAAATAAATGTGCCGTTGTTATTGTTTAAATCAGCAGCAAAACGTAATATAGGCCTGGATTTGATGCTAATGCTAATAATTTAAACACAAATTTTGCTCTACATAAATAGAAAGTTTATATAGCCTCTTTAAAAGCTCTTAGACTAAGAGAACTTAATGAAAATGATTTGAAAAAAAAAAAATAAATTAAACGTTGCTCAGGTGTTGCTCGGTCATTCAATATCGGCCAATTGTGCATTAATCAATACAAATATTTAAATTAGAATAAATAAAAAATACTTGATTTAAATAATTTAAAACAAAACTATGTAAATTAAGTTAAAATTTGAAATCACTAGCAGCGAATAGCTCTAAATCTTTACAATAATATTTTTATTTCGGATTTGTATGAGAATAAGCTCTTTGAATAGCAGGAAGCATTTTTAACTGTCAAAAATTACTTTCGACAATTACACAAGATTAGCACTGAATAAATACAACAAGTGCACAGAATTTCTAGTTGTTCTTGAGATTGAATTTTAGCATCACGTGAATGGAATAAAAGCAACCAGTCAGTAAAAAACAATTAATAAACCCTATAGCCTATTATAGTATTTCTTTAATAAAAAAATCTGTTAGGCACAATCAATATAGAAAAATATTAGTAAAACACTGGTGAATTTTTTTTATTTTAATTTCACAAAGGTTCTTCTAAAGAATTCAAACTAATTGATAATCTTGATCAATTTAATCTTTAAAACGAACTCTTAGTGCTGAATAACGTGCATCAATTTTGCTCTCTAAATAATTACAAACATTTTCCCAAATTGTACCAGTTTTAAAGTTTATCTAATAGAGAAAATTGCAAGCAATTGCGTCATTTGAACGCATCGAATCATTTTTTTTTTCTTCTTGAATTATCCAAATTCTTATATCTAAGAAAAAAATTGCCCAAAAAGGAAGTAGAACGATATCAATTACATTTGAAACAAAATTATGTTGCTAAGTAACTAGCTGATAAAATTCAAGTTGAATTTTTTTTTTTGTAAAATAAAAATGCCACTAAAATTTGACCCTTTAAATAGAAGATATATTTGAACTCAAATTGATTTAGATCATTTAGAATTAACTAATGGACCCTATATTTATATTTATTGTATCTTAAAAAAAAGCTTTTTTGCTTTAATAACATTTAAATTAAAACCAAAAATCTAGAATTTTTATAGACCTTTTACATGTCGAAATATCGACTAGTAGAGATTGTTAAATAAACAAAGCTGCGTAATAACAGGTTGAGGCAAAAATAATCAAACTATTTAGAGCGTAAGTAAGAACTATCATTAGGCTCAAAATGCCAAATCGAGTTTATCTTGAATTGATTTAATATTGATTCATATTTTGTTTCGTAATTACTTAGGCCTACGTTTTTGTTTATTAGAACCTTAAACTTTGTGATAACAAGAGTTTATTTTATAGAGCATTTACGAAAATCTTAGTAAAATAATCCGCTTTAATCTAAAAGAGAGTTTGGCAAAAAGTTTGTTGTCTCACAAAAAAAAAAAATATCATTAGAAAAACAAATGCGTAAAACTAAATCTTGATAAACAAGCCTGTTTATCACGTTAAAAAAAATCAATCGCAATTAGTTATGTAACATAACTTAGAATGTGATCTTGTTGATTCTTGAAAAAACAAGTATACGAATTTTTAAATTATCAAAATTGAGTTGGATATTTTGCCATTTTTAAATCTCTAAGAAAAACTAAAACAAAATTTGATATTTGAAAAATATTTACTCGTTTCTCTTCTTACCTTTTGCTCATAATTTCGGTCTAAGTTCTAAGCCAAACAGATTTTATACAAGTCAAGCGATTAATTCCTTAATTAAACTCTGACTTAAGAAACAAATGTAATGTTTCGTGTTGAGATTAAGAGTATGTTCGGCCCGAGAGAATTAACCAAAGTCAGCAAGACTATTAAAACAAAAAGAAAAAAACTAACAATAATTAAAAAACAACAAATCGTGCAGCTAAAAATAATATAAGAAAACTGAAAATTTAGTGTATACTTGTTACAATTGAGCGATATGTGATCAAATGATCATTAAAAAAAATCATTTGAAAAAAAAGCGAAAAAAAAATAAATTAATTAAATTAAATGCTTAAAGCCACAAGCAAGGAATCAAGTCACAATATTTCGGATTAATTTTTTTCTATCAACCTATTTTAGCTCGTGGGATCTCTAGAGGTATATTGATTACAATATATACTAATAATACGGTTCTGGCTTTTTGTTTTTTTCTCAAAATAACAGTTGACTAATTGCTTGAAGAAATTTTTATTCGTACCTGAAGAAAACACTGCCGAAGGTCAAAAATTTTTAGCTTTGATCTTTCTTGGCTTAAAGTTCAATAAAGCCAAAGTCCTTAGTTTTCTAGGATTTTAAAGAACAAAGACCACTTGTAAAATGACTCTTGGTTTAAGAAATTTTCTTAATATTTAAAATCAATTTAGAATAAAAAGCTATTTGTATAAACTTAGCAAAATATCAATATACCTCTATAATTTTAAAAGTTTAAGTGACAGAGCAAATTTAGAAAAAAAATAGTCTGATTATAATTAATGATTAAAGAAAAAGAGAAAAACTTATTGCACTCATTATACAATAGATTTTAATGAAAAAAATCTAGCTAAAATAAACCAGTTTTCCTTTATTGCATTTAATAATCTTAGTTCAATTCCTGTAATGCTTACGGCTGAAATCTTGCTTTTCATTTTAATAAATTAAAAATTTATATGAGTGGGATTTTGTTAAATGTAATTACGAAATTGACATTTAAAAGCCCAAAATTTCGAATTGTTTTCTAATCTGAAGTGATGTTTTTGACTATTTACTACCTTTTAATATTCAATGAATAAAAAAAAATGCTTTTGCTCACTTGAATTTGAATAAAGCTTTTCAATCACAAGATATCTAATTTTGATTGCTTCATTTTTTACTCATTTACCTCTAAATAATATTTTAAATTACTGTTGTGAAAATGAAATATCACTTGTCATTTCTTTTTAAAAAAAATTCTACAAAATTATTTTTTTAACTAATTATTTTGAAAATATCGATTTTATATGTTTATTCATTTTCGTCTGTTTAAAGAAAAAATAATTTAAGATAAAAAATGATATATTTTAAACCTAGACATGTTTTTATTTAAAGCTTGTCAAGTAAGTAAATTTCTTAAAAGCTTGTAGCAAATCAGCTAGTCTACTCATTAGTTTGAATTTAGCTAAATTATCATTTAAATTATAGTCGTCAAAGGTTAATACTAAAGCTATAAGTTGTTTTTAAATAGTTTTATAATTTGAGAGCAAATATTTAAGCTTTAGATTATGAGACAAGATATTTAAGTACTTATTATTTTTAACTCATAGCTCGAAATTCTATTTGAAACAATTCATTACTGTTTGAAAAAAAAACTTCCTTTTTAAAAATTAGACGAAATTAATTCGACAAAATTTAACTATAAAAAATATCTATTTTTATATTAGCTTTCACGTTTTCAAAACAAAATTTTTATTAAAATTGCTTAATTGCCTTACAAAAAAAAAACAACCATGTTAAATTTAACTCTTATAAAAAATAAGTTTAATTTGAATGTAAAATCTGATCGCTCATAGAATAAATACTGTTGCTTTCACATAAAGCCTGATATTAATTAAAATAAAATTAAGCCTAAACATATTTATAACTCATTTTGGCTATGGTTCAATCAAATAGGACTTGTTAAGAAAAAATAATTATCTTAGCTAATGAAGATATCACAAAAATCATCATTAATAACTATCAATAATAATTAAAATAATGCAATATTTTAATACCTAATCTTATAATAAAAAAAATAACTTATTTTTTTTTTTTAAGTTTCATAAAGAAATACAGCTATTTTTATTTAGAGGTGCAATTGTTGAATTAAAGTTAGCATTAAACTTGAAATTTTATTTTTTTTTTAAATTTGTAAATTAGAAAAAAAGCGGAACTAAAGTAACTAATTGAGACAAAAAATTTCTTAGAACACGTTTTATTGTCTCAAAAAAATCTTTATTTGCTTATAGTAACTTTATCTTTATTGTTCAAATAAAAAATTAATAAATTGTTTTATTAATCAAATCTAAAAGCATATTTAGTTGATTTTACAAATAACAAAAAACTCTAAATTAGAAATTATTTTTTTAAATATAATTTTCTCGTATTTATTCAAATATTTTATTAGATATCGTTAAAACGGGTCAATTAATTATTTTTTTGATTTTATGAATAAAAAAAAAACTAATTTTTTTTGCCTTAAAAAAATTAAAAATTTAAAATATTTAACTAATACAAACAAAAATAATATTCTAGTCGAATAATGTTTTCATAATTAAATGATTAAAATACAATTGTACAATTTTTAATAAAATATTCATAATACTTTTTTTTTAATTCTAAAATGCTTAGTAATTTTTTTTCGGCATGAAATTGATAAAAAGATAACAATTAATGTCACTCAAGCACTAAAACCTGTATCTTAGTAAAATTAAAATTACGAGTTAAATAAACGCTCTAAGGCTTTTATGAACAGCTTTTTTTTTAATTTTCCATAAAAAGCTTTCTTATGCCTTATTTAGCATAAATATTCTTTAAAAAAATTTAAGAACTTTAGAAATAGTATTTTTAAAGTTTAATTTTATGATTATTAGTAAAATAAATTTTAAATTATTAGTTATTTTAAAAATAAACCAAATTTCAAAAAGTGCTTTTTTTAAAATAGGATTTTACAATTAAAAATCTCTTAATAATGTCTTATCAGATAAATATTCTAGTTGTAGAATTAAGACTAGTTGAGATAACTGAAAGTTGGAGCTAGCCTAAGCAAAGCTCTAATGAACTATTGAAATCGATTCGCTGTGCTTCGTCATCCAAGCGTCAATCTTTGCTTTAAATCCTTTAAGACTAATTAATTGCACTCTTAAATTCTTCTGGAAACTTATTTTGGGAAAATTTTTTTATTTAATTTTGAAATTTATCATTCTAACAATATTAGTCAAGTTTTTTAAAAATCGTTAACCTGTTCTTTTGATATTGACTACTTGTAGAGAACAAATTAGTTTATATGCTTTTCTAAGGCTAATATTTCCAGTAAAAAAGTTTAAAAATGTAAGCTTTTTTTCTAAAAAAACAACATAAACAAGAGAAAAAATTATTTAAAAACCAATTAAATTTTAGTTACTTCTTATGCTATGCTTTATCAATTAGACTATTTTAATTTAAAAATTTAAACGAGTTTTAATTACAAAATAAATTTTGTTTGATGCGATTCTATTTACTCATCTTAGTTAATAACAAAATATTTACTTGATTTGAAAATAAAAATAGTCAAGCAAACAAATCATAGTTACATAATTAAAATTTTTTTAATAGTCAAACTTTAAAAGAAAAAAAAAGTGCTTTTAATATTTTCATTTAAAAAATTAGAAAAGTAAGGACTACATTTGCTGATTTCATAGTTCTAAAGTCTTTTAGTCAATTTGAGTATGTTACGAACACGTTAAGATAAAAGATGTACGAAAAATTTTTATTTTAAGTTTGATAAGCTTTGAATCTATTTCACTTAAAAATTCTTATCTCAAATTAGCAAGCTTTATTACCCTTCAAATATTAATTAACAGAAAAAAATCTCTATTTGAATCTTCTTTGAAAAATCAAGGTTCAAAATATTAAATCAATATATTTAATATCAATTTAAAAAAAAATATAAATTTTACACAAATTCTTTCATTAATCTTTTGATGTCTAATTTTGAGTTATGATAGGAACTCATTAGAAAAGCTTAATTTCAGGAAGTAAATTACTATGGAATAAGATCATTTACATTGATAGATTTAAAAAGACCTTACTATAGTTGATCCATTTTTGTGTGATATATTTACTTTTTAAATAGAATAAATCATTCAATATTTTATTTTTTTTTAAATCGTTTTTAATTGATATTGAAGTAATTTTTCTTAAATAATTCAAAAATAATAATTTAATTAATTAAATGTTCTGAAAAGACTAGATTGCAATATATTTTGTCATTTCTGTAGAATTTTTTTCTCTATTATGAACTTATACCCAAAAAAAACCCAATTTTTCTATCTCAAACTCGTAATTAATGCTCTTTAAAATCCTGAGAATAAAACTTCGCACCTAAGAGATAATGACATCCGATTCTAAATACGAAATTAATAAGAATATTTTATTTTAGTTTAAAAAAAAAATTGAAATTATTTTTTTGTTTTATTTAAATAATATTTAGTAGGTGTGCATTTTATTTTAAAAAATTAAGTCCAAAGATTAAATATTTAATTCATTAGATAAAGAACAAAAAGATAATTAGCTAAATTTCCCCAAATAATTCTACGAAATAGAATTTTAATTTGTCATACAGACAAAAACTATGTCTATTGAAAATTATTTTCAATTGTTTGTCTAATTTAAAATGTTAAATATATACATCCGTACATATAAGAGTTTAGACCTGTTATACACTTATGCATATAGCGCTTAATGAATATGTATATACTTATTAATAATATAGAGACTACACATCACAAAGTTAATTTTTTATAATAGAAAGTTCTATTAATGTTCTCGCTATCTTAATTATTAATCATAATTATCGTGACCATTTTAGAAGAAGAAAACTACTCTGTCGACAAATTCTGTTCAATTCAAAAACTCTAAATGATTAATTTAGCAAAAATTATAATTAATTCTTTTTTTTTAATTTTAACTTGAATTAAAAAGCATAAACGCTAATTTTTCAATTAACAATTTATGTTTTTAAATATTTTTAGATAGGCTATTACCCAATTGCAAATTGATCAATCGTAGCAGTAACATAAAATGCAAACGATCAAATGTGTTGTTGTTGGAGACGGTGCAGTCGGTAAAACATGTCTGCTAATATCTTACACAACAAACAAGTTTCCAAGCGAGTACGTGCCAACCGTGTTCGACAACTACGCAGTCACAGTAATGATAGGCGGTGAGCCATACACCCTGGGCCTATTCGACACTGCTGGTCAGGAGGACTATGACCGTCTTCGACCTCTTAGCTACCCGCAAACAGACGTTTTTTTAGTTTGTTTTAGTGTTGTCAATCCGTCATCATATGAGAACGTCAAAGAAAAATGGGTACCCGAAATACTGCACCATTGTCAGAATACACCATTTCTTCTAGTAGGCACCCAGATCGACTTGCGTGAGGAGTCGGTCACAATTGACAAACTGGCCAAGAACAAACTTAAACCGATCACCTCGGACCAAGGCGAGAAACTTGCTCGAGAGCTCAAAGCGGTTAAGTATGTCGAGTGCTCGGCTCTTACACAGGTAACTCTCAATTTAAAATAATCTCAGCACAAATTAAAATTTTAAAATATTTGTTTTTATTTTTTTTAAGAAAGGACTTAAGAATGTTTTCGATGAGGCCATAGTAGCTGCTCTTCAGCCTCCTATGAACAAAAAAAAGAAGCCGTGTCAAATATTGTAGTGTGTTTTATCAAAATTTTCTTCTTTCAAAATCCTTCTGCTTTTTATACAAATTCTTATCTTATTTTTAAATTCGATTTTTTTGTTTATTTTTACAAAAAATAAATTCTATTCATTCTTTAACTTAATTGTACTTAAAATCGGCTATTTTTCTTTTTTTTTTCAAGTGATTTTTTTTACTGATACGAATTTTAGCTTAAAAATTAGCGCAAAATTTAATAAATTTTTTGGACTTATATTTACATATTAATTATTTTTTATAACATTAATTTTGAAAAAAAAGTTACTTTAGCGTAAAAAGAATAATTTTAAAGATTAGAAAAAAATTAACGATTAATTGGCCTCCTTGAACAAGAATCACCTAATTTATTTTTTTAAAATTGAATATAAAAAATTTAAAAATTATTAGAATTGAATCGTTTTGTTTTTATTTATCTTTTAGTTTAAAAAAAAACATTTTAAACATAAAATTTCAATAAAAAATTAAGATATTTTTTGTAAATTATAAAGAACGAAATTGTTTTAAAAATCATGTTAAATCCTTAGATAAGTCAATCCCGGCACATTTAAATTGTTATCTATTCTTTAAAAAAAAATTCTGTACATACCAATTAATGGATGTTCTTTTTCATTCACATAAAACTTATACTAAACTTTTAGTAAAATCTATTTTGAAAAAATAAGATTTAGCTCTTATTTAAGTGAAAGGGCACGATTTTTTTCAATTTAAAATTTTTCAAATGATCTAGATAGATTTCAAAATTTTAGCTTGCGTAAATATTTGTTAAAAAACTAAACAGCTTAAATTAGAAAAAAAAATAGATAGAAAAAATCTTGCCAAATAGTCAAATGGCTTTTAATTTTAATTATTTTATTTTTCTTAAAAATAACTTTAAATATACAAAATAGATTAATTTTATTTATTTAATTGATTATCTGTATCTGTATCTTCTGAATAAAATAAAAAAAAATAAAGTTAAATTTGATAAAATAAAATTAAAAATTAAAAAAAAAAGCAATTATGCAATGGAGTCGGATATTAGACATATCTTGAATTAGGTATAACGTATTTGCTCGATTTTTATGACATGTCGTTTCTTATAGAATACTGGTGTTCAAAATGAAATAACGTCATGTCATTATTGTCGAAAATGACTCAAAATTCGCATTTTTCAATTCTCAGTGTTCGTCGGCATTGTGAAATTTCATATAAACCTCAAAAACTTGTACAACAGATAAAACAAAATGAAACAACTGATGTTTCACTTGCTGCGAAAGTGTGCAAAATTGCATGCATTGCAATAAAATAAAATTAATTTTCACAGATTTTGCACACTTTCGCAGTTGATGAAACATCAGTTGTTTCATTTTGTTTTATCTGTTGTACAAGTTTTTAAACAATAAAACAAAAGTTACAAGTTTTTGTATTTAAAGTTTTATGTGAAATTTGACAATGTCGTGTTCGTCAATAGCGACATGTCGTTATTTGAAATATTGTTTTTTTTTTTAACAAAAAAAAATCCAAAAGTCTAAATTAAAAGACATGTAATTTTTAGAAAATTATAAAATTGAAAAAAAAATTTTAAATTAAGTTTTCTATTTCTAATCGCTGATTTTTTTAAAATTATTCCGACTAATAAAATTTTTAAATGTTTAAAAATAATTTGTCTCAATTCCTAGCAAGTTTCTGCTATATGGGCTTCTTATATGCCATGAAATAGGATGGATAGATAGATCTTTTCTTGATAATCGCCTAATATAATTTTCTCAATTAAGAGGTTTTCAGCTATGCTAAACTAGGATTTAAAAACACTGTGACTAATTTGAATCATCTAAAATTTATCAATTTTTTTTTCTTTAAATTTTAACTTAAGAATTTTTTTCCGTCGGTTCTGCGTCCCTAAATGAACAATTCCAACTATTAAAGCCGTTTTGTTTATTAAATAAACCCTTTTTTTTTTTTTAAAAAAAGAAGCAACTGAAACCTTTTTTAATTATAAAATTACAAATATCGATATGTTTTTAGAATACTGGAATGTCATCATAACAAAATACCCATAATGTCGTTAATTTATAAATGAATGATAAACACTCGATTTTAGATTTTTTATTTGAAAAATAAATTCTTGATCGAAACTGTTTTCTAAAAACAAAACAGAAATCAATCATCAATGTATCATTAGTTGAAATAATATTAAACTTAAAATTCTGTTTTTTATCTGAATTGCCTTTATTATCGAATGCCAAAGGTTGATGATAACTGTCTTAATTACTAATCGGTAAAAAAAATTTTGATTGAATTTTAAATGATGCTTTTTTTTAAGTTTTTTTTCTTAGTCGCCTTGATCGACTAATTTTTAACTCGCTGAATAAAAATAATTGATTTTTAATGACATTTATTGATCAAAAAAATTTATCAATAGAAATCTGTGCACAAAGACAAACAAGTATCCAAATAAATTTCCTTTTCGTTTTCTTTTATTTTAATATTTGTTAGCTCATTAATTTAAAAACATAATCAAATCGTTTCTAATTACTGAATGTAACTATTTTTACCTAATCGAATTTTCTATAGTAAAAAATCTCAATCATTTATAAGTATATAACAAACTGAATTTTTTACTTAATTGTAAAATAGATACCTAATTTTCTATTAAATTTCATATTGTCCATGAGGCCTAAACTTTAATTAAATAAAAAGAATAAAATTCTGTATAGTTCTTTATTTTAATCTAATTTGAGTTTATTCTAAAACAAAAAGAGGAAGTCACCTCTACCAGTAAAGCAATTTTTTAACTCACATTCATCCTTCCCTTCAAGTAATCTCTTAATAACTTGCTAGCTAGAGCTTACATATTATGATATAAAATTTTTAAATCGCAAATGAATAAGCTCTGATCTAAAATTTTAGAATATTAAGGCTAGCCTCAGGCTTATGAATTGAATATCTCTACTTTATATACAAATATTGTGCTCTATTTACTATTGATCCTATTACATTTTATTAATTTTTCCTTTAGTTAATGAGTTAAAGAGATTAAGTTTTCTTTTCTAGAAACAAAATATTCTCTAACATCTGCGTTGATTTTTAAACTACCCAAAAAAGAAACAACTATTTTACTTGTAGGAAAAATCGATTATTAATTATAAATAAATTGCTAAAATCTAATTGGGCTTGAAAACCAAAAAATTTTTCATAGTATAAAAGTAAATTGACGTAAACTAAAAATTTCCAAGTAGATAAAGCCCTTAAACATGTGTAAAAAATTTTTGGGATAAAAAATTTAAATTAGATCAATTTGGTATAATTTTTTTTCCTATGAAATAAACAATTCAAAAAATAAAGTAGAGCAGATATCTCGAAGCATTTGCTAATAAGTCGAGTATTTTTTCTTAATTAGAATTTTAATCACAAACCGTACAAACTTCTATTTATATTTGATTATGGATCGGTGGTTAAAACAAAAATCTAATTTTTCATCTAAGGTTTCTCTCCTATCAAATTTTATTTACCATTGCTCCTTTCTATTTAACTTTGAACCATCGCATTTGGTTGTTCATTAAAATTTTATCTTAATACCAAAAGAAGATAATCAAATAAGCTTTAACTTATCTATATTTCTATTAAATTAAACCAACTTATCTTTTACAGCTGCATTTTCTAACAAAATTTGTTAACGCTAAATCACATAAAATTTATTTTGCCATAAATACTTGCTCAAAGATCTAACGATCATAGTAATTTTCTCTCTTTAGATAATGAAATTAAAAAATCAACACTTAGTCAAATGATAATATTCTAAAAATTTTCTCTATTTTATTTAGGTTTTGTTTTCGAAGTTGCTCTTCTAGTTAGTTAATTAAATTTGTAAAAAATATCAACAAAAATGATTGAAAATCAAATTTTCGAAATTAAATTCAAGTTGTAAGGAAAAAATAATGCTTATGAGTAGCACTATTTATATCTAAAAATAACTTCAATTTAAATAAACTTAAAAACTAAAAGTACAAATCCTCTCACATTCATTAGATGACTTAAAAATCCAACAATAGGCAGAACAGGAGACTTCAAGTATTTAAAAAGCTTTTTCTAAAGAAACTACTTTTTAAATCTCAATCAAAATCATAAAACTATTGTCGATTTTTTTAGTTGAATATTAGAAATAAATAATACGAGATGAATTTTTTTATGCGACTATTCCCAAAATTTTTCTTCAAAATAAGGACAAAATTTGTTTTTTAAAAGTTCAAAACTTGAAATAAATACGAAAAAATAGATCCGACAACAACAATCATCTCTTTTATATTAATAAAGCCTTTAAGAAATTTATTTTAAATTAAAAATTAATTTAAAAATTAGAAACACTACTAATAATTCAGTTCTGATAAAGAATTGTGTGAATTATATTTGATTTAACCTTAAAATAGATCGATAAAAGTAAACAATCTCCTAGACAATAAATGGTTAAACTAATGAATGATGCCGGATTTTAATTAAAAAAATATTTCAATTCTTCATATTAATAAATTGAATGAGAATATAACAAAGTGTAAAATTTTATTAAATTTAAGTTATTTAATAAGCTGAATATCATGCAATATTTTATAAAAAAATTTTAAACAAATAAATAATTTCACAAATTAATTTCTATCTACTATAAAATTTAAAAATTTTTATAATTAATAATTTTATGATTTAATAGTCATGAAATAACTTAATAACATATTTGTTAAAGATAGGAAAAAATGGATTCTACGAATTGCCATCACTAAGTAAAAATAAGCTTTGATTTTGCGGTTTAATAATTACAAATTAAAATTAAATTAAACCAAAAATTGCAATAATAATTAAATTTTAGTTTAAATTGGATGAATTAGCTTTTTTTTATTAAAATTCCAACATATAATGAGCAAGAAAATATTACACAAGAATAAAACAATAAAAGTCTTGTTGATAAACTATGAAATTGAAAGAGTAACTTCACTGCAAAACCCCTCTACCATTATTTAAATATTTATAGACCTGAAAGTATATGACACACACATTGAATTTGAAAATTTATTTTAAAAAATGAAAACTAATTTAAAAAATATCTGTAGATGTAATTAAAAATTTTAAAGTTCTAAATTATTTCAAACTGAAAGGCTCTAACTGCATTTCCTGTTATGATAATTTTCTTAATGGAGTCATTTCATTCAGCTTTTAGTTTTTAAAGCTCTATAATATATCCTCAATTTAAAAAGTATTACTAGCTAGTTTATCAAATATAGTGAAAAGTCATTTTCGTAAACCCTTTGGTTCACTAAGGCTATTGTAACTTGTCTTCTTGTGTTCTTGGTTCATAACTTTCTTTAAGATAGTCAAAAAAAATTTTCTTTTATTTTTTAGATAATTTTGTTTTTTTTTGCTACTTTAAATTGATAAATAAAATAAATATTACATTCAAAGTGTCAATCCTATAAAAATAGCAATTTTTTAAAATAAAAATCATCTGTTTCTTAGTAAAAATTAAAAATAATACCATTGATTTTCATTAGAGAATATTCTGATACTGTATAAATTATAAATTTAAAAAAAATATTTTACTTTAACTAAAAAAGAAAAATTTTGTTCTCGATTAAAAAAAAACTTAATTAGTTTTGTTGAACATGAACGTAAAAAATACACTTAAGTTTTTATTACATATAAATATGGTTTAACAGCAAAAATTCAAATATTTTATTATATTCTATTATACATATTTTATTATTACAATATTTTAATTTTATTTTTGGAAATTATCTATTTTTTAAATTGACAGCCTTGCTATTTGCTACTACCCACTCAAGTTTTACCAGCACTTAACCAACACTTGATGAGCACACAATTTGAATCTGAAAATTTTAATTTTTTTGGCAAATATTTTGTTTGATCAATCCAGAGTTGCTTAAAAATCTCAAAAAAAAAGTCCAAGTTCGGACTTTTTATTTTTAAATTTTTATTCAAAAGTCCAATACTTTCTTCGCTTCAATAATAACCATCTGGAACGGCAAAAATATCATTTTTTCGCAACAATAACGGAAGGAATTTCAATTTTCCTTGATTCTGATTGATAAATTCCCGATGCTATTTATTTGGCTAAGTTTAATTTAAAAAATAAAGTCCGGACTCGGGCTTGACTTGAGACTTGTGACTTTTAAACAACTCTGGATCAATCTTATTCTTTTAAAAATTATAAAAACTGGAGGATATTTTGACATGAATTATCATTAAAAGTGATGAAATACAAGTATGTTTTTATAGCAAATAGGATACATTTCCCACTGACGAGCAAAGCCTTAAGTAAATATATACATTAATAGACTTCTAATACTGGGATCTTCTTTGTGACTGTTGTTCTGTTGTTCAAGCAACAATCATAAAGTAAACAGTCAAAATATTTAATTGAAAAAATTATTTTTTTACTTAAAAACACATTCTACTATAGGTTTTCATCAAACAATTGAATATGTATAGACTCGAATGTGTGGTGAAATAAAATTCCTCTTTTAAAATTCCCTTTCATCTATTCATAAAAAAATTCTCTTGGAAAAAACACTCTTGAATAAAGACGACATCAATTATTTATTAGTTGTTTTATAATTTTGGACTTTTTTTTCGAGATAAAAATACTTTTTGTCAATAAAAAAAACAGAAAAACTTTTGCAAAATTCAATTTAAAATTAAAAAAACATTTTATCTAATTAAAAATTTGAAATTAAATAATTAGTTTGTAAATAAGCATATTTTTAAGCCTATCTGATTTGTATGCTTACATTTATTTATAACTTTAAAATAGAACTATTTAAATTTTATTATTTTAGTATTAAATTTTAAAAATATTCACAAGGGCTAAATAAAATATTGAGAAAATAGATGGGAAAAATTTTATGATTCTAACTTTTATTTTAAAATTTGATTATTTAAGTCCAAAACTTGAAGACTTATTATTTTTAAATGAGTAAAAAAAGCCCTACAAAATAAAAATAAATATTAAAGTTTTAAAATTCTAGTTTGAATTTTGTTATATTTATTCAAACAATAGCTTTGTTCATTTTATTCGGCTTAAGCAGAATCAAAAAAAGAGCACTCATACGTCTGAAAGTTTGTTGACTAAAAATATAAGATTTTACTTATCGAACTTATTTAGAACTATTTTTCGATTAAAATTTAACAATCAAAAATATTTTTCTAGAATAAAATTTGAAATTTGTTGACTCTTGAAAATCTCTTTTCCATTTAATTAGTTTTAATTATTGAAGCACCAATAAATGTAGACAAAAAGTTAATTTAAATTTTAAAAGGTATCGTAAGTCGGTAGATATTTGTAAAATAGAAACAATAATTAATCTTCGGAAAATTTTAAACCTTTATTTTGAACTTTTAAATTAATATTGTGTACGTATCAATAATAAGGATAATACTTATTTTTGAAAAAAGTCTTATTGCAATCTAATAATTTTTAAGATTTTTTCTTTTGTAAAAAATAAATCAACAACAAGTTAATAAATATTTATTTTAAAATTTAAAAAAAAAACAACAAAATGTTAACCTGCAATAAATCAATAAAAATTAGAAATGAATAGTTTTATCTGTAAAATATTCAAAATTAATCTGAATTGGGTTGATGCTAAGTAATTATTTATCTGTATAACCTTGAAAAGGTTGCGTTCAATTTTGCTAGAATTCAAAGAAAGCTTTTACGAAAAAAATCTGCCTTAATTATTCATCAGTATGATTAATGAAGCTTGTAAGATATTATTTCAAAATTTTAGATTTTTTTTCACAACAATTAAAGGTAAAAAAAAAGAAAAGAAATTCGATTCTTATCTTATTCACTTATTCTTACTTTCTTTATCATTAAAATCAAATATAATATATTAGGAATAAATTTACAACATAAATGTTGAAAATCGATTAAGAACAAACAAATGCAATCAATTAAATGTGTGGTGGTTGGCGATGGCGCCGTGGGTAAAACCTGTCTTTTGATATCTTATGCTAAAAATGAATTTCCGCAAAAATATGTGCCAACTGTGTTCGACACTTATGCAGTTACAATAAAAATAAGTGGTCAGACATACACGCTAGGTTTGTTTGACACAGCCGGTCAAGAAGACTACGACCGGCTTAGACCCCTTTCTTATCCGCAGACCGACGTTTTTCTAGTTACTTTCAGTGTTGTCAGTCCGAATTCTTATGAAAATATCAAAGAAAAATGGGTGCCAGAAATTTTACATCATTGTCCTAAGACTCCTTTTTTGATAGTTGGAACCCAAGTTGACTTGAGAAATGATTCGGATACTTTGAAAAAACTCTCGAACAATAGACAAAAACCGATTAGTCATGAGCAGGGCGAAAGACTTGCCAGAGACTTAAAGGCATCTAAATACGTCGAGTGTTCAGCTCTAACACAGGTGTTTTATTTATTTAGATATTTTGATTATTTTTTAACATAATATTAAAAATGTATTCATAAAGCAAGGTGTAAAAAACGTTTTTGATGAAGCTATTCTTGCTACATTCCAAACTGAGACTAACAGAAAAAAAATCACCAAGAAAAAGTGTTCAATTTTATAAATTTAGTATCAACTTTTTTTATTTTTAAATAAATAATTTAACATTTAATTTGCTTAGATAAGCTTTTTTTTTAATTTTATTTTTTTTATTGACTATATAGGTCAATTTAAAATTTATGACTAGGCTCTGATAATTGACACATTCTCTACGCAATATTTACACTAAATTTCTCAATTAAGTTTAATTATAATAAAAAATGCTATCTTTTTTTTTCTTTTTTTTTTTTTTTTAATTTAGTTAAATTCTTTAAACGCTGCGTTGAGCAGAAAAAATAAAGATTTTTAGTATTTAAAAAAAATTATTTATTCACCGAAAATTCTCGGTTTAAAATATGAAGGCTTTGAAATTAGTCGTTGTGGGTGATGGCTCAGTTGGCAAAACTAGCATGCTCATATCTTATACAAAAAATGAATTCCCAGTTGATTATATGCCGACAGTATTCGAAAATTACGATGCAACAGTCATGATAGGCTCAACGCCGTATAATTTAAGTTTTTTCGACACTGCCGGCCAAGAAGAATACGACCGACTTCGGTCAATTTCTTACCCGAAAACGGATGTTTTTTTAGTTTGTTTTAGTGTTGTAAAGCCTTCTTCATTTGAAAATGTCAGAACAAAATGGGTGCCTGAAATACTTCACTATTGTCCCAAAGTTACTTATTTAATTGTTGGAACCCAGATCGATCTTAGAGAAGATTTGGACATAAACAAAAATTTAAGTAGAAATGGTCAAAAATCTGTAACATTTGAACAAGGAGATCGTTTGAGCAAACAGTTAAAAGCATTTAAGTATGTTGAATGCTCGGCTTTGACACAAGTAAATAAATAATAAAAGAATAAAATCCAACAAGTCTTAATGAATTTAATTTAAAGAAAGGCTTGAAATTTGTTTTTGACCAAGCGATTGCAGCTGGGACCAGAGAAAAACCTGCAGTTAGTACAAAAAGAAAATGCTCAATTTTGTAAATTTTAAAACAATTTATTTTTCTAGTGTAATTTATTTAATTGAATAAATATTTTTTATTGTTTTTAAAAAAAATGATAGAAATCAGAATCTGAGTGTTCTGAAATTTTTTTTAATGAAAAATTTTAAAAGCTTTCAAGCCACTCTTTTTCCAAAAATAAACATTTAATTAAACAATTATGCAATTAGTGAAGCGTTTTAGTAATAGGTTTATAAATGTTGTATTCTGAAAATAAACTAAAAATAAACAAATAAGAAAAATGTTCTCCAGAAGCTGCTTTCCATTTCCAGTAATTGGTTTCCCTTTGACAACAACATCAACAATTGTATCATCAACTGTTACCACCATGTCCTATAGAACGTGTCCGACAATTTTCTCCGGTCTGTGGTAAATCATATGACCAAATTTTCTCAACTGTACAAAAAAAAAAAACACTTTCAAAAATAAAAAGAATTCAGCTAAAATCTAATTTAAAGAAAAATCAACTCTATTTCATTCTTTTAGAAATAGAATAATTTATATTTTTTCTTAATATAAATTAGATTTGAAATATTCTTTTTTTTTAATTTTTACCGGTAATAAAAAAATTAAAATTTAATTTGATTTTTTGATAAAGATTTAATACGTAAGTACATTCAAGTCAACTGAAAAAAATTAAGTCGACTGTAGTCCTGAATGAGATAAGGAAGAAGCGGGCTTTTATCTTCAATTTAGAAGAGCAATAAAACAGTAAACTTTTGATTGATGAAAATAATTTAACAAGAATTGAATTTCAAAATTAATAGTTTATGATATCAATATTTAAGACTAATTAAATAAAATTATATGTCTGTATTTATAATTAAATTTAAAAAAAATTTTTTTTTAATTTTTTTAATTAAAACGCAAATCTAACTCAAGTTTTTTGGATAACACCAGCATTTTCAATGGAAAAGATTTTTTTTAAAAAAGACGCTTTAATTGAAATAGATAGTCTTAAAAAAATCGTATAATTTTGAGAATAGTAAAAATTCAAGTTTGGTATCTGATCTTATTGGTAAAAAAAATTTGAAAATTTGATAAAAATAAAGCGTTGAATTCCACTTTGTTGAATAATTTCTTGGACTATTTTAGAAGAGAGCGGACAGGACAACTAAAAAGCTGGTTCGATGGATATGCTCCGAGAGTTCCTTCTACCAACAATGCCTTGGAATATTGGAATTTAATTATTAAGCTCGAGTCTACGCTGCGTCAGCGTCACAATTGTGGCGCGTTTTTTTCAATTATTACTAATGATATGATTAGTCGATGGTGAATAGACAGAAGCCCAGCATTCCAGAATGCAGTACAATTTGTTAAAGTGCCAAGTCTAAATTCTTCATTGCATATTCTTGCGTTTCAATGGACAAGCACGATAAAAACTCACCAGATTATTAAATTGAAATCTGGAAATGAGAACTTTGACTTTGGAAGCGGTCTTAAATTATCAAAATCGTCATAGAAAATTGAATTGGCAATCATTTGACCAATATTCTGCTCATTGTAATATTGTTGCCACAAAATTTGATAAATTAGCCTTAAGAAAAGATCAAAGCAGCCTTATTTACCAAGAAGGTAGACCAGAGACTCAGCAAAAAAAAGACGAGGACGACCAAGGAAAGTAGCCTTAGTCGAGCCAAGAAAGACCAAACCTAAAAAAAACTAATTGAACTTTATTCACATAAAAATTTGATTTGTCACTTTTAAATTATTTTTTAAACAGTAAATTCCATTAATTCTTTCATAGGCTTTAATTATATTAGTCACTTTCTTATATTTTATTCATCATTATTTGAATTTATTTTTTACTTATTTCTATTTTATTCATTCACAACTATAAAAAATACTTTTCAGGTTTTTAATGCCTGTATTGGAGCAAAAATCTTCGCTATGTTAAAAGATTTGTATATGAGGTTGGGAGGAGTTAATGTGTTGCATTTCAAATAAATGACAAAGCTACTGTCTTTTTAAATTAGAAATTCTTATATTTGTTTAAAAAGGCGCCTTACTTTGAAAGTTGATAATTTTGAAAGTTTGGGAAGTTGATAAAAAATTAGGAAATTTTAATGAATGGCGCAAAATTTGAGTTCTGAAAAATAATA